>PVKM010015912.1:17300-27483 GCA_004027735.1 Carollia perspicillata | reverse complement strand
ACCCCTGCCTGTCATTGGAGTCACGTGGCCCAGGGAGGCAGAGCCCAGCCCCAGAACCACAAGGCTGGCCTGGGCCTCAGTGACTGAGCCTGGAGTCACTCCCCAGACCCAGTCTCCGCCACAGCAGGGCCCTGGGCTGGCCGCCCACCTGGGGACCTGCCCGTGGGCAGGGCTCACCTTCTGTCAGTTTGCCGGCTTGTTCTGCTGCCCCACCAGGGAGGATCTTGGAGAACACGCTCTCCCCTTCAGCACCTGGCTGGCCGGCAGGAGCCCCTGGGGCCCCCCCGGGCCTGGCTCCAGCCTTCATGCCTGGCGAGAGACAGCCCACCCTCAGGAGCCAAGCATGACCTGGCTGTCCAGGCTCTGAGTGGGAGAGTAGCCGTGAGGGCATCTGAACACAAGTACCCGGTGAGGGGCCGGGGCGAGGAGGAGAGCAGAGGCATGAAGAGAGGGAGACAAGAACAGGAAGAAAAGGAGTGGGAAGAAACAGGAAAAAGGAAGTCGAAGGAGATAAAAAGGAGAAGGGAGAGAAAGGGAGAGGGGACGGAAGGAAGGGGAGAGCATGAAGTCACAGTCCTGGCCCTGCTCACCAGTCCCTTCCAGCTGCCCTCCTGAGAGCTGCCCAGGCCCTAGGGCCCCAGCGCTGCTGACTCCACTGCTCACTCTAGCGCCAGTCATTCTGCTGGGAGGCCTGCAGGCCCCTGGGCACCTTCCTGGGGGCAGTGAGGACACGCAGGGCAGGGGAGCTCAGGGCACCCGAGTAGGGGGAGAGCAGCCCGGGTCGTCTGGGTCACAGTTGAGGACATCAAAGGGGAGGCCCACCTGTAGGTCCAGGTCCTGGTGGTGGCTGAGCCTGAGGAGGCCTCCCCTGCTGGGGCGCTTTGGCTGCCCCTTTAGAGCCATCTGTCTGCTCTGCCCGTGGCTGCAACACAGAACCCCTAGTTGAGACACAGCCCGTCAACTCTGCCCATGCCCAGCCAGGAACCAAGGGCACGTCCAAGCTGCAGCCGCAGCATCCTCCCTGGGTAGGATCCGTGCCCTGGAACCCTACTTACCGGTCCTGCTGGCTGGGAGCCTGTGGCTGTCGTGGGGCCTGGCTGAGGCTTCCCTGCTGGCTGGCTGGCAGCGGGGGCCGGGCCCCGGGCAGTTGGCTGACCCTGCTGCTGCAGCCGAGCCTGTGACGGCGTCTGCTGGGGGGGCTGTAGCCCGTGACCTTGCTGTTGTTGTTGCTGCTGCTGCTGCTGCTGCTGCATCTGTGGCTGGCGCGATGCTGTTGCTGAGGGTGTCTGTCTCGATGGTGGTGGCTGTGGCTGCTGTGGCCCTGGAGGTGCCTGCCGACCCTGCGGCTGGGGCTGGGGTTCTGGCTTTGGCTGCAGTGCGGCGGGCCCCGAGTGGGCCTGCCGGGAGCCCTTCTTGCTGTCAGAGGCATGGTGGTATGCTGACGGAATGCGGGATGGCTGTGAGTATTCAGCCGAGCTGGGGTACCCAGGCTGACCCTTCTTCTGCATGGCCGGGCCAGGGCTAGGCTGAGGGTGAGGCCGGGCCTCGTGGCGACCCAGGTCCCGAGCATGTGGTTTGGCAGCACGCCGGCCTGCCTCCTCACCAGCATGGCGGCTTGAGTGCCGCCCGTGGTCACTGTGGTGTCGGTGTTCCTTGGCTGAGGCGTGGCGGCCCGGGCCACCCTCATCGTGTGGCCACAGGCCCTCCTCGGGGGGCTCATCGTAGTCATGGTAGCTGTGCCTGGCAGGGCCTCGCTTCTGGGAGGAGGAGGAGACTGCGTGGCCCCCGTGGTGCCTGAACCGGTCAGAGCGGGCATCCCGGGGCTTATCGAACCAGTCTGTCTCCTCCTGGCCCAGGTGATAGGCTTCAGAGACCAAAAACAGAACAGCATCAACCCCCCAGGTTGGCCACAGGGGGCGGCCCAGCTGAAGCCATGCAAGGAAACCACAGGGGCACCACAGCCACAGCAAAACCCCAGGCCCCTGCCCGCCCTCCCATGACCCGGCCAGGGTGAAGGTGGAGAAGGCAGAGCCCTCGGCATGCAGCACCAGGCCAGGATGTGCCGGGACATCTCGGGGCCCGGGGCCCCACGGGCAGCATGGCCCCCAGGTGCTGAGCCTCTGCAGATCACCCCCAGCTGCCATTACCTTCACTGTCAGAAACTACGCAGTGGGAATCATCCAGGATGTAGCCTTCCTCTCGCTTATATGCGTGGGCCCGCGGTCCGTCCTTGACGTGCTCCTGGACGTCAGGCATGGAGTGGCTGGAGCAGAACGGTGGGCAGGTGTCTCCAGGAGGGAGGGCGCCCCCAGGTGGGCGGGGCCGCCCCAAGGGGCTGACGGGGCTCTCCTCTTCAGAGGCCTGGCTTCGCATGGGGGGCCGGGCCCGGCCGTGGGCCATGCTCAGGGACGAGGGCTTGGGGCCCGTTTTTTGAAGTCGCTCCACAGCCTCCCGTTCCCGCTCGTATCCCTTGCCCCGGCCGCTGAAGTCATGGCTGGACGGCTTCTCCCCACTGTATGCAGTTGCCACCCGGGACCGGCTGCTCCCACCATACATGCGGTCATCCTCCTCCACTGGGTCCCGGCTGGACACCCCGTAGTACCTCTGCTGCTCATACACGTTCTTCTTAAGCCCGTAGGTGATTTCTTCCTGGAACTTCCTGCCCCGAGAGGCCAGGCTGCTGCTGGCTGCAGGGGAGGGGTAGGTGGCCAGGTCCGACTCCACATCCTTGGCTTCTTCGATAGGCGAGAACTTGGAGATCTTTTGCTCCATGCCTTGCTTCCGGTGCTTGCTGCGCTTTGAGGAGACGGCAGCTGGGGCCAGGCTCTTGGAGGGATGCTTGGGCCCCGCGGGGCCTGGACCGTACTTCTCTGCTCGAGCCCCATGGCGGTAGTCACTGTCGCCGTAGTAGTGGGTGCTGGCGGGCCGCCCGTCGCCCTCCATGCTTCGGTGATGGCCGCTCTTCCCACGCGGGTCGTAAGAGTCTTCCTCGGATTCTTCCTCCCCTCGGCCGTAGCAGCAGGGCAGCGTGGGCCCCTCAAGGATGCCTGGCTCCCCTGCTTCTTTCCCTGGACGCCCACTGCTGCTCGGCCCCAGGGGCTCCAGGCGCTGGCTATCGGGGACAGTGGAGGAGCTGTCCTTGGTCAGCTCACTGATGTCATCGATCATCACGTAGTTCCGAGGGACGTTCTGCTCCAGGCTGGTGTAGTGAGAGTCAGAGGGGTAGGCAGGGGCTGGGCTCATGCTCACGCTGCTACGGTCGGTGGCCCGAGGCAACTCAGGGGCCTTGCTTTGCTCATAGCTGCTGCTAACTGCTGGGCCACTGTAGCTGGTTTCCGATGGGGCTGAAGACATGGCCACGGCGGGGCTGGCGATCACCTCATAGTTGGTGGGCACCTTCTGCTCCAAGTCAGCTAGTGATGTCTGGCGCGGCTTCTGGTTGGCGGCACGGCTGTCAGCCGGGGCCGAGAAAAGGGTGCTCTGTGTGGCTGGCATGGGTGTTTGGGGTGCGTAATGGCCTGAGGGACGGAAAGCCTGCTGGGTTGGCAAGCCAGGCTCAGCAGGGTAACTGGTGCCAGGAGGAAAGGCGGGCGCAGGGTACGTGCTGGGGCCAGGGTATGTGGGCGCTTGGTGGGCTGGGAATCCATCTGGACCCGGCCCACCGCTGCCTGCAGTGTACTGTGGGGCCGGAGATGGGAATCGTGGCTGCTGGAAGGCAGTGGGGCCGGAGGGGGTGGCGGGAACAGCAGCCGTGACAGGGAAGTCTGCGTACTGGCCGGCGGGAGTGGCACAGCCCTGGAGCCGCAGCTGGTTGAGCTCGCTGTCCGACAGGTAGTCACGATGCTCACCGAGACCACGCAAGGGCGGGTAGTCACGGCCACCCCGGTCCTTGGCCAAAGACTCTTTGCGCTGTGTGATGCCCAGCTCCAGGTACTTGAGCTTGGCGTCGATCTCCTTCTCCTCCTCATCCAGCTCTGCCTGCTTCTTGCGCAGCTTGGTGGACTCGTGCTCCACCAGCCGCAGGTCCCGGTCCAGCTCCCGGAGCAGACTGGCCTTGGTGGCAGGGACAGCGGTGGGCCCTGCCAGCCCACGCTGCAGTAGGCTGGCTGCATACAGCTGTTGGGGGGCCTGGCTAGCCAGGGGCAGATGAGCCTCCTCTGGAGGAGGGCTGGGCAGTGTCCGCTTCACCTTGCGGACCAGGCCGTCGGGTGGCAGCGCCGACACCTGAGACAGAGGGAAGGGCGGGTAGCATTGAGACCCAAGGTGTAGGTGGCTCGGAGGGGCACAGGGTAGAAGAGCCCTGGCTTTGGCTGGGGCAGGGGCTGGGTTCTATACTGGTTCACCAGACAGCCTCCAGGCCTACCTGGCCCACCCACTGGCCTGTGATCGATCACCTTACAGTCCCTGTCCTTCCTGGTGCTCTGAGCCGCAGGAAAGTAGGGAAGGAGCAGATGCCTGTCTGTTCTGGTCTCTAATACTGGCCTGACTCCGAGAACCCCTGCCTGTGTCCCATGGGCTTGCCCCCACCCCCACCTCTCAGTGAGTGCAGAGGTGAGGGCACAGGTCTGGCTCTGGGTTTGGGTCCTGGCAGCTGGTGGGGACCAAGGGCAGTGGAGGGACATGGACAAGAGTGGAGTGGGTCCTGGGCCCACCAGGCTTCCTAGAGGATCATGGGAAGGGGCACATGCTGACTGTCAGTTGCTACAGGCTCTGCATCCTCTTCTGCCCCCGGACCTATTCCCCTCTAAAGTGACATGCAACTCAGTCATCCACCCACCTCCTCCTCCAGTGCCCTGCACCACCCTCTGCCAAACTCTCCTGGCTGTGCTCTCCGCCTGGCCCCAGCTCCCTCCACAGCTTTGCCAGCCCACTGCTCTCTGGGGCTGTCGGTGCCCCTCTCTGCCCTCTCCGGCCCCATCTCCTGCTGCACGGCTCCCTGGTCAAGGCTCCCTGACGCTGCCCTCCACGGGGCCCCACAATGGCCCCAGTGTTCCACATGACCCGAGCGTGCACACCGCTGGAAGGTTTGTCCTGGGTCCTCCCTTCGTCTCCAGCTCATCGCCTTTCCAGAAAGCCCCAGGCTTTTGGACTTTTATGGAACTCTCAGACCCCCAAAGTTGACTGGGGCCTGACAATCGGCTTCTTACATTGTAGGCTTGCCAAGACACTACACGAACAGCTCCCACCCATTCTCACTGCAGGTCATAAACTAGTGTGCCCCCAAGTGTGCCCTCGGAGCGCAGGGTGGGCCTTTGACGGGATACAGTTCCCTCTCTGAACTCCGCACTCTGCTGTCTTGCTGTTTTGGCTGCTACTGTGAGGGCCCATTGTGGCCAGGCCCCACGTGGCTGTCCCATGGGACCTCTGTTCACCCTAGCCTGGAGCCAGACCACCTGCTTCTCTGACCGGCCCTCCCTGCCAGGCCAGCTTCCGGTTCTCATACCAGCCCCTCTGGCCTGCACACCCCCAGGTGTGCGCTCCCCACTGCCTAAGCCCTTCACCCCCACAGTCCCACCTCAGGGCCTACCTCTCTCCTAGGCATCAACCCAGAGAACTGCACGTACGCCTCACGATGCCAGGGGCCCCTCCCCCCTCCCTGGGGCCGCTCTGCAGTCTCTTCCTTCAGCCCATCTGTCCACACTCTGCCCAGGAAGCTTTCTCTAAGACACCCATCCTGCCCTGTCTCACCTGCCTAAAACCTTCAGAGGCTCGAAGGGCCTTCAAAACAAAGCCCACCCTCCTCAGCCTGGCACTCAAAGGCCGTGGTGTTGGGCCCTCACCGCCCCCACGTCCCCTCCAAGGCAGCCCACGGAAGGCCTCCCAGTCCCAGGACATCACTGGCAACTAAAGCCACAGACAAGGGTAAGTGTATGCTTCAGGGGCGGCCGAGGGCACACTACAGCCCATTGGAGGGCCCCGAAATGCTATGCTAATGCACCTGGGCTTCGTGTGGGGCGATGGAAGCCAGGCCATGGCTGGGACCTGGGGACACCCACAGGTCTGTGAGACTGATTTTCTCGGGAAACACCCACAGTAGAGGATCGGAGTGGGAAGGGCGCAGACTGGAGGGCTAAGGAGGCCCGAAAGGGGAGGCGGCAGGGGCTGGGCTGTACATGAGCCCTGAGGAGGCGGCAATAAGGGGTGGTGGAAGTTTCTAGTGGCGTCTGGACGGATGCCCGGGGGGACCGTGAGTGAGTGTGTGTTTGCCTTGGACGTGCTGGCCAGGCTGCAGGCTCCACCACACGTGCACCAAGGAAGGGTCAGAACTCCACTCCTTCCTCCGGCCTTGGGAGCTGGAGGTGACTCCACCCCCACCCCAGAAGAAGCCCTTCCCTGTGGGGCCCCCCAGACTAGGCAGAGACCCCTGTCCCACCCTGGAGGAGCCCCTGTGCCCATACCTGGCTACCCAGTCCCCCCTGGTGCTGGTAGAGGGAGAACCTCTCTTTGGCAGACTCCTCGGCGGTGGGGCTGAGGGGCTTAGGGTCAGACAAGGACCGCTGCAGGGTCTTCATGGGGCGCGGCAGCGTCTGCTGGCGGAGAGCGCTGTCAGCTGTGAAGTGCTTCTGGGGACTCACGTGGGCCTTGCTCAGCCTCTCACTGGAAGCGAAGGAGGCATCCAGGAGCCGGTGTGGGGACAGGGGGGAGACTGGTGAGTAGAGGACCTGAGGGGACTTGGGAGGCTGGCGGCTCACAAGCTGTGAAAGGGACTCCAGGGGCAGGTGGGCCTGGTATCCAATCTCCAGGGGATCCGGCTTCTTTTTTTCGAATCTTCCCAGGGGCCCTGGGGTGACGATCTGGATGCCAGGCAGGTAGGGGCTGATGGCGGCTGGCCCCATAAGCTGCGGCCCAGCTCCTCCCTGGGCCTGCCCCTCCGGCTCCGTCTGGCAGGCCAGGCTCTCCCCGCGCCCAGTCTTCTCTGGCGCCGAAATGTACCTGACGATCTCCACCTTGGGGTCAGTGGCAGCTGTGATGTGGATGGCTGGGGAGACTCTGGGCAGCTGGTCAGGCTCCGTCTGCACGGAGCAGTCGCTGATGGTCTGGATGCCCACGCTGCTCACGGCCCTCGCGGCGGCGGCGGCGGCGGATGATGAGGCGGTAGCCTCGTGCTTGCTGTCGGAGCCAGAGTCCGAGTGGCGGGAAAGACGAGACCGGCGGCGGCGCACTGGCTGCTCCCACTCAGCGCTGTCCTCGTCGTCCGTCTGCACGCTGCAGTCAGCGCTCCGCCGGGCCCGGCGCCGCCGGGTCAGGAGGTAGCGGCCCTCCCCATCCTCATCGTCTGTCTGCACACTGCTGTCTGCAATCCTCCTGACCGTGCAGGGCTCGGGCACCGACTCCAGCTCACAGGCGTCCCGCAGGCGTGGCATCGAGTGGCGCTTTTTGAGGCCACTGCGGCCTGCCTCCCACTGCTCCTCCGTTTGCAGTGACATGTCCGAGGCGGAGTTGGGGAGGCCGCGGTGCAGCACAGGCTCCCGAGGCTGCCCTGGCCCCTCAGGCCCTGCCACGGCAATGAAGGCTGCGTGGGTCAGGGGTGGCCAGTACTGGCCATTCTGAGCCAGCTCAGTGGCCGTTGGGGGAGCCCCTCGGCCAGGTGCCTCACAGGCCACAGGGAAGGGAGGCTTCTGCCTCTGCTTTTGTTCCTCCAGCTGCTGCTGCAGTTGCTGTTGCAGCTGCTGGATCTGCTCCAGCTGCAGACGTTGCTGTGCCAGCTGCTCCCGCTGCAGGGCGAACTGGGCCTGCCGTTCCTCTTGCTGCTGCTGCAGCACGTGGTGCTTGATGGTCTGCAGCTCTTGCAGCTCCCGCTGCACCAGCAGCTGCTCCTCCTCCCGGTGCCTCTGCAGCTCCACCCGCTCCCGTTCCAGCTCCTCCTGCAACCGCAGCTGCCGCAGCTTCTCCAACTCCACCCGCTCCCGCTCCAGCTGCAGCAGCTGCTCCTGCTGCTTCCGCTGCCTCTCCTCCTGCGATGCTTCCTCCTTCTCGAGCCCTGGCCGGCTGGGGGCCCCACTGCTGCCCGCAGGAGCAGCATCTACTGGTGGCTTCTGGCCAGGCAAGGGGGCTGGGGCTGGGGCTGCGGCAACCTCCTTAGCAGCAGCAGGGGTGGCTGTGGGAAGAGGCTCTTCCCGAGCAGCCCCTGCTGGCAGCTCTGGCCTCAGTGGGCCCCCAGCCCCCGGTGCCTTGGCGGCAGCAGGCTTCCCCAGATAGACAGGACCCTCGGCAGGTGGCACGCCGGAAGCGGTGGGGAATCTACTTGGTGCAGGGTATCGGTACAGCCCTGGGGGCCCAAGAGGTACCCGCGGGGCGATCATGGGCACGCGTGTTAGGCTGGTGAGCGGCACGGCTGTGACCCCACCAGACGCATAAGGCCTGTACATGCCACCGCGCACCATGGGCCGAAGCACTGAGCCAGGCTGGGTGGTGATGGGCAGTGTGGCAGCAATTGGGGTGTTGATAGTGGAGTAGATCATGCCATCGGCCGCACGCACAGTGGCTGTGGACGGCAGCAGCTGTCGGACCGCTGCTCCCTGGGCTGCCGTAGGCCTGTACTGGGCCAAGGTCCCGGGATTCGGGTGGCCCTCCGGGAAGGTGGGGTTCCCAAGAAGGCCAGGTCTGAGGGGAGCCAGCCCCTGCGGGGCGCTGAGCCCAGCCCCGGGCTGGGGCTGGTACTGTAGGAGGTCGGGGCCACCACTGCTGCTGCCGTGCCGCCCTCCGTACTGGTCCATGGAGTTGAGGGCCGCACACATGCGGCTGATCTCACGTGCTGTGGTGGCACTGTACTGGGCCAGGCTGGCCTCTTGGAAGCCAGCTGCATCGCCCCGAGGGCCATACCTGTGGTCTGAGTAGATGTTTGACACTGAGCTGTAGCGCCGCATGGGCAGAGGGTGAGCCAAGAGGTCTGTGGGATGACGCAGGTCTGTGAACGAGCCGTACTGTAAGCCCTGCCCAAGGGAGCGTCCGTCCGCAAAGCCCAGGCTGTAGGACTGCTTCAGCGAGCTGAGGTCCACGGCCGAGTCTCGTCCAGGGCCCTGGAAGAGCTGCCCTATCCTGTGGGCATGGTAGTTGAGGCCTGCCTCGGCCAAGTTGGTGTCGGACATGGAGGAATACAGCCTGCCAGGGAGGCCCTGTGGGTAGGGCCTCTGCTCCTCATGGGGCCCAAGACCCACTATCCCCTGTGCCCGGTAGGTGGGGGGCTCGGGAGGCTCAGGCTCCCGAGGATTGTAGAAGGGGCCACCGCCTTGGCCATGGGGAACAGCGTCTGCCGCACTCTTCTCGGGTGCACTGGGGGCAGGGTGGAAGGCGCCGGTACAGCTACTGCCAAAGGGGAACTTGTAGACCATGTCACAGCACGCCAGCTGGCTCTCCGGCCTCATGCCTGTGAGGTCCAGGGCGCCCGCCGGCTCCTCGGGGAGCAGTGTGGTCACGGTGCCTGCCGTGCCCTCTCCCATCTGCACCAGCACCGTGTGTGGCTTCCGGGCGCCGGGCGGAGCATGCGGCCGCAGCTCTGCAGGGGCGGCCCGGTGGGGCTCGGCGCTAGGCTCTGGCATGGGGCCCGACTTGAGGCCAACACTCTGCGCAGTGCCCATCTGCGTGATCAAGACGTCCCTTCTGGCCAGAGGCGTTACCTGGTTGGGCAGGTTATACCTGGCAAACTTGGCCTCCCTTGGCCTTCCCCGGGGCCCACCTCGGTACGGGGCCGTCTGGACGGCCTGCTCTACCTGCTTGACCTGGGCCAGGCACACGGGGCTACCTGCACCCTGGCCAAAGTCGAGCCGGCTCTGGAAGGGGTCTCCATAGACCACAGGCTGCTTCTGCTGGGCCATGAGCACAGAGGCGGCCATGGTGATGCTCACGGTGGTGGCGGTGCTGAGGAAGGCGTGGGTCTGCTCCTGGGCGTTGAGGTTGATAACCAAAGGCTGCACGGCGGTGGACTGCCGTCCTGGGACTGGATCCAGGGCAAGACCATACTTCCTCGCTTCCACGGCGAGAGAGGTCAGGTCCATGCCCTGGTCCGTGAGGATGATGGGCGTGGGTTTGACAGCTGTGCGGAGGTCTACCACAGCGCTGCCAGCGGGCCTGGGACCTGGCTCGACCCTGGATGTTCCAGGGACGGAGGAGATCCGGCACAGGGAGATGTTCTCGGAAGGGAGGGCACCCCAGCCATACAGTGCCAGGGGCCCGTCCGCACCCA
>PVKM010015912.1:0-17200 GCA_004027735.1 Carollia perspicillata | reverse complement strand
GCCAGGGGAGAATATGGGACTCTCTGAGGGAGAAGATGGGGAGAGAGGTGGGCTGGAGCCGGCAAAGTAGGAGTACCCCTGGGAGGGCTGGGGAAGGCCGCCCTTGCCCTCACTCCCACGCAGGGGCTTCTCTCGGGGGACCCGTCCGCTGCTAGCAGAGCCACTGGGGGCCTGGGGCAGCTCCTCGGTCTGGGACCCGTAGTTCGCAGTGGTCGGGCTCTGTCCATAGCTGTGGGCTGTGGAAGGTGAGGGGCTGCGCTCCGAGCCTGCAGGGGATGTCGGAGTCATGTACCCCCGAGGCAAGCCAGGCAGCCCAGGAGCCACAGCCGTGGAGGCTGGGGTGCCAGGGCCCTGGGCAAAGGCTGTGCTGCCCTCTTTGGAGGCAGAGCTGGGGGAGGCAGGAGAGCTGTGCAGCTTGAGGGGGTCCTGAGGCTCCTTTGCAAAATGCTGAGTAACCCGGACATCAGGAATGACGCGGCCCCCGCTGCCGTCTGAGGAGGTGGAGGCGGAAAAGGGCACGGGGGCAGCGAGCTGCGTGGGGCTGGTGCCCGGGGTGAGTGGGCCGCCGTTCTGCTTCATCGGATCCACGTACGCACTCTCGGCATTCAGGAACTGCTTCTCCTTCTTCTTGTCCTCGGCAAAGGCCAGGTCTCGTGAGGAGGCCTGACGCATGCGGGCAATGCTCTGTGACGTCTGAAGGATCTCCTCGTAGACAGCTGCTCCCAGGCTGGTGGGCGCGCCCTCCGAGGCGGGATGGGCAGCCCGGCCATACTCGTGGTCTGGGGAGTCCTGGTATTCGAGGGAACCCTGCGCCCGGGGCCCCAAGGGCTGCGGGGGGCCCCCATGGGGCGGCCTGCCCGCTGCCGCCTGGCCCTGCTGCCGCTGGAGCAGCTCGGCCTTGCGCATCATCTCCTCGTAGGCCTCCTCGGCACTCTTGAGGGGCCGGCTGGCGCTGGGCGCGCCGGAGCTGCCCGAGGGCGTCTCAGTGGGCGAGTAGAGGGACATGAAAGTGGGCAGGCTGTACTCGCTGCCCGACTTGTAGAGCCGGGTGGGACCGCCGTCCAGGGCCTCGGCCTCCGAGTCCAGGGAGGGCGAGGGCGAGTACTCCGAGCAGGAGGAGCGGTGGAGCTCCTCCATCTCAGCCGCCTGCCGCAGCTCCTCGGTGGGGGAGGCGTCCTCGATGGGCGACAGGTTGCTTGGGGGCGTCTTGGAGCGCTCCCGCCTCCGCTGGGCCCGCAGCTCCTCCTTGTCCCGCCTGGTCTTGCGGACGGTGCTGCGGATGCGCTGCTGCTCCACCTCCCGCAGCTTCTCCTGCTCCCGCAGCAGCTCCTCCTCCTCCCGCAGCTCCTCCTCTTCGGAGGAGTCCTCGATGGTGGGCAGCAGGGGCCCGTGGGAGCGGTGCCTGGCCTTGCGCTGCTGCTTCGCTTCCTCTAGCCTCTGCCGCCGGCTGGGGCTGCTGTCGCTGTCCTCCTCCAGCGAGGACAGGGAGGTGGGAGAGGTGCCGGACGTGTAGCTGGGCGTGGAGGCCGGCAGCGTGGAGGAGTGCTCCCCACGGGAGCGGTCCTCAGGCGATCCCGTCAGGCTCTCCATCTCCAGCTCGGGCTCCCGGTCCAGGCCAGGGTCGGGGCCTTGGCCCAGGTCCAGCTCATGGCCATAGCTCCCCGTGCTATTGAGCTCAATGGTCTTGAAGCGGCGGAGCCCTCCCTGCAGGGCCCCGGTGCCATCTGTGGCCTCTGCTGGGCCTTCCTCGGAGAGCAGCTCCTCATAGCCTGTGGTGGCATTGTGGGGCAGGCGCCTCTTAGGCGGGGCCCCTGGCTCTTGGCTGGGCTCTGGCCTGGGCCTGGGGCCACCCTTCTGGGTGCCATGCTTGGCCAGGCTGTGCCTGGAGGCGGCCGCATCCTCCTCTTCCAGGTTGTCTTCCTCAGCACTCATCTCCAGTATCTGCCGTCGCATGAACTCCTCATCCGTCATTTCTGCGGCCCGGGCTGGGGGCTGGGGTGGCAGAGGGGACAGGCCGCCCTCGCTGCTGTCCTCCACGTAGTCATGCCTCAGCTGGCTGCTGAAGTCGTCCGAGGATTCGGCCGTGTCCTGCTGCTCCCTCTGGCGCCCCCACTCCAGAGAGTCTTCCTCTTCCTCCAGGATGTCCTCCAGCTCCTCGTCAGAGTCGAAGCCCTCAGGCATGATAGACAAGGAGTGGGGCCGCCGCTTTTGCTCCTCACCACTGCTGGGTCCGGGCGGCTTGCTCTGCTCACCACTGGGGGCCGAGCCCTGGGCCTGCAGCGAAGGCCGCATGCTGCCCGCCTTGTGGAGCTGGGAGGGGCTGGCTGGGCGTGGCCCCGCCACTCCTGCGGTGTCCAGCTGCTCCACCTCCTGCTGCACCACACCCGTGATCTCGCTTTGGGAGCTGGAGACACCATCAGAAGAATAGCCTGTGTCGCTGAGGCTCTGTGGGCTCCGGGACAGGTCCTGAGAATAAGGCTTGCCCACGAGCTCCTGCAGCAGGCGAGAAGCAGACACTGACTCCCATAGCAGACAGCTGATCGGGGAGCCCAGCCCCCCTGTCAATCCCAAGGACCTAGGGAAGGGATGCTCCACCTCCCGGGCGATCAGAGCCCACCACCCTCTCCATGTCTCTGGCCTCGAATAACTTGCAGGTTCCATGGCAAACCCCAAGCAGCCCTAGGTTCTCAAAGAGAAACTTCACGAGATTTAATGGTAACAAAACTCAGGACTAGCCTGTAGTTCACAGGCTCCAGACCCACCAGGGCCTCATCGAGGCATCCCTGCTCTCCTCTGTGGCCCCAAGGGGCCCGACCCAGGCCTACACCCCAGCTCCCTCCCCTAGACTGTCCCAGCTAGGGTCCCTGGAACGTGAATGGAACTGACCTCTGCCTCCCCACCCTTGGGGGCTTCTGGAACAGCCTTGACGACAGGGGTAGTGGGCTCAGTCCTCCGCACCCCGGTCTTTGCTTTAGCAGTCCCGTGGGGCAGGCTGGTCTCCGGAGGTGGTTTCGGCACGGGCTCTGCTTTAGCTGGGACTCCGGTCTTCTTTTCTAGGGCACTGCTCGGGGTCCTGCTGGGTTCAGAAGCCCTGAGGGGCTTTGCTTGGGGGCTGGCCTTGGTGGGCAGGGGACTGGCCTTGGCAGGCAGAGGGCCTGATGGCTGGCCCAGCCCCTGCGGCCCTTTCTGCTTCGGAGGGGTTGTTCCAGCCGCACGGGGAGGGGCCCCTGCGGGGAGCTGCGGGGAGGTGGGCAGCGGTAGGGGGGCTGGCTCTCCCAGGCTGCCCTCCAGCAGTCGCTTAGTTTGGCAGTTGAGACAGAGCCACTCGGTTTTCTGTAAGGAAACGGGAGGGGAAGGGAGTTGAAATCACCAAGGCACTGGAGAACTCAAAGAGTATTTCTGTGACTATTTCTGTAGCCTTAAGGAGGAGAAAGTCTTCCAAAGCATGACACCAAAGGCACAAGGAAAGAAAGACGGACAGATTTGTTGCCCCCAGTGACAGACTTCTCCATTCTTTAGATACACGTACACAGAGCTAAAATGACGAGCCCCAAAGAAGGGTCCCTTCCTCGTCCCGTCTGGAGCTTTTTCCCTGGCCAGACCGGGAAGGCTCTAGGGGAGGGAAAGCTGTGAGCAACACGAGGGCCTGGACAATACGGGGAGCTAGGGGCTGGTGTGGAGCCCCGAGTGGGGAGTGGCACCCAGGGAATGGTCTCCTGGATGCACGGCCCCTCCCGCCTCCTAGCTCTCCAGGCCTCAGACACCATCCTTGCCCACACCCTTCCTAAGGAGGAGCAGTGCAGGGAGGGTGCAGACTCCTGCCCCGCCGACCAGGCTCTCTGCTTGGGGGCAGGGTAGGGTTGACCAGTCTCTTCTGCCCGTAGGTCCCCACGGACAATGCCACATCTCTGCCGCAGGGTCCCAGCTGAGGCCAGGCCCGGCAGGTGGCAGGGCCTCGGTGTACGTTGAGGGGCAGGGTTGCACTACAGGCTTGTTACTCAGGGTCGTGAGACAATGTCTCGGAGATTGGAGCCCTTCTCTGCCTTGAAGCCCAATCCCACACATAGGTCCCACCCAGGCAGAGGGGTCCAGAGGTCCTCCATGAACTCACTCTGCTCCCTGAAGGTCTCGGCCCTAACCACCACTGCTGATCTCCTTAGATCTTATCTGACATTTTATGCCTGCCCCCAACTCCAGTGAGGCAGTGGGTGCTGGCTCCCTGTGGGCCTTGGGCTCACTTGGCCTAGGAGGGTCCACCTCTAAAGGTGCCTGGGGAGAGCACCGGGCAGGCTAAGACCAAGCCCTGAGATGGACATAAGCACAGAGTCTTCGCCAAGAACCCCACCCAAGTGCCCCCGGCATCACCTAGGGACACAGTGAAAATGCCCCCATGTCAGAGAGAACTGTCATGTATCACAAAGACCCTGGAGAGGTGGGAGGAGTGTAGGCAGAGGGCAAGAGAGAGTTCTGAAAATAAGCCAACAGCCCCTTCCCCAGCCCCGGGATCAACACAATGGGGTTAGGACCTGGGCCCACAGCTGGGCTGGCCCAAGGCAACACCGCCCTGCCTCTACCTTGGGTCCCTGCACACAGCCATCCCAGGTTAGGCCTCTCAAGGTTAGGCCAGCTTCCCAGGCTCACCTTGGTGGCACGGCAAACCTCTGACCCCACATCTGGCCTGCAGGCCCCACCCCTAAAGCAACAGTCCAAATGAAGCAAGGGTACCTGGGAGGGTGGCCAGGATGGAGGAGGCAGGCGCAATGCCAAAGGCTCAGAGCCAGCCCCTGCAGCGGCCTGCTTACCTGAGCCCTCAGCAAAGCATGGCCCCTGTGGTCCCATGCTCCCGGGGGCTCTGCTTCTTCCCAGGCTTACTCATGGGTGAGGGTGGCGGGCTGCAGAAGGGGCTGCCCAGTCAGCCCTCTTGCTCCTGGCTCTGCTACAGCGGGCAGTATGGGAGAGAGGGACGACAGGCAGGAGGAAGCATGTGAGGTAAGAGCTAAAAATAAACACCTGGCTGGGCTGCAGAAGGGCCTTCTCCAGCCTTCCGGGGGTAGAGGAGGAGGGTATAGGGCGCTGGGACTAGTGGGGAGGGGGGGCCAGGGTGGGACGTGCACAAGCCCTCGTGCAGAATCGGTGTCTGGGGCTCAAACAAAGCTGCTGCGGCCCCGGCTTCTTCATTCACTCTGCTCTCATCTCTGCCCCCTCAACACACGCCCACCCCGTGCCTGCTCATTCCTTCCCTTGGTCATTCGTTCCCTCGCACATTCTCTCAGTCTCCCTCATCCAGTCCCAGGCCTCGGGGAGCTGCTGCCTGCTTGGCCCTTTGCCTGTCCCCTTCAGCAAGTGGGCGGGGGATGATCTGGGACCTGGAAAAGGACAGCAGGAGGCTCTGGTGACCACGTCTGCCTTGTGTCCCCCTGCCCTGGGGGCAGGAAGGTAGGACCCCCCATGGGCAGTTGGCACCTAAGGTGAGAGGTGCAGGCAAGGATACCACGGGGGGTGGGGAGATCGTGAGTTCCAGACGAGGAAAGGGAATGCGTCGTCTGAGCATCGGCGGGTGCCCCACCAGCAGGTGCGACTGCTGCCTCCATGGAGCCCAGCGAGGAGGCGCTGGAGGCTGGGCTTCCTCCCTGCACTATCTGCTGTGATACCTGCGACCCTGCAGATGCCACGTCTTCGAAGGAGGAGCCGGCCTGTGTGTCAGTCCAGCCACAGCGACACCAGCCTGACTGACACCTATGGCTGCGTGGCCTAACACACTCCAGCCCCACTGCCAGCCCGGGGGGCCATGGGTGAGAGCTCCAGAAAAAAGGGTGCCCAGAGGCTGCGCTGCCTGGAGAGGGGCCCGTGCAGCGTTGCTCTCGGTGCCCAGGTAGCTGAAAGGGACACTTTCACAATGTCAGGAGCCCTTGATGTCCTGCAAATGAAGGGGGAGTTTGTCCTCAAAGTCCTTGCAGCAGGAACCCAATTAGGAGGCACCAACCTTGACTTCCAAGTGGAACAGGACACTTGCAAAAGGAAAACTGAGGGCGTCCACACCGGAAGTCTGAAGGGAACCCTGGAGGAGCTCCTGCAGGCGGCTCTCGCCATTGTTGCCGTCGAGAACCCCACCGCTGTCAGTGTCACGTCGTCCAGGGACACTGGCCCGCGAGCTGTGCCCGCTGGAGCCACTCCTACTGCTGGTGGCTTCACTCCTGGCGCCTTCGCTAACCAGGGCCAGGCAGCCTTCCTGGAGCCCCGTGACACCTGGAGGTTACCGAGCCCCGGGCTGACCCCAGCCTCTCATGGAGGCGTCCTGTGTTAACCGTTGTCCTGCGTCACACAGACTCTCCTCTGCGCCACGTGGACGTTGCCGTCCCTTGCAGCAACCAGGGGGGCTCTCTCAGTGGGTCTGATGTGGGTGCTGGCCCGGGAGTTGTGCACACACGCGGCACCATCTCCCGCGAACACCCATGGGAGGTCCTGCCTGATCTCTACCTCTGCAGAGACCCCGAAGAGACCGGGAAGGAAGAGCAGGCCACTGCTGAAGCGGCTGTGACCTAGGAGGCATTTCGGGGTGAATGCGCTGTTCCGGCATCCGGGTTCACGGCGGCTCAGCCTGAGGTCGCAGACTGGTGCCCTCTGGGCTGGTTCAGCGGTTTCCCGCTGAAGGCTGGTCTGCAGCCCCCACTGCGCAGGCCACGGAGTGGGGAGGAACCACCACTGAGCGCTCTTGAGCTCTTCTTCCACAAACCCTTAACAGAATGGGAATAAGGATGATGGAAAAGAAAGCTTCTTAACAAGAGAGAAAGGATGTGCAGAGGTCACGGGCCCACAGGCATGGCCATGGGGCTGCAGTTCCCTCCTGATGCCATGACCCTGTTGCCTCTCCCTGTCCCCAGACAGCCCCAACACCCTCACAGGTGCCTTTAGGGGCAGGTCATGCTCCAGGGCCCAATGTTTCATCCCCTGTGGGGCGTCCCTCACTGGCCACAGGGCCAGTCACACCCAGACAGCTGGGGGCTGGCGGGGCTCTTTCCCGCACACCGCACACTCTGGTCCCAGTCTCTGAGCTCAGAGGCCGACAGTGAGTTGGACCTTGCACAAGTATCAGAGAGATGGCATCTCATCCGGTTCTTGAAGACGCCTAAATGGGAGCACTGTTGTCCATTCCACACAGAAGACGCCGTGCTCCCTGACGTCACCCCCCAAGAGGCAGCCCAAGGCAGGCGTGGGGCAGAGGCCGCTGCCGGCCTCTCTCCTGATGCTCCTGCCGCAGCCCCCGCCCCACATAAGCCCAGCCAGCCCCACAAACCACAGGGCCCAGGCCACTTGCCCAGGGAGGCCAAGCTTCTCAAGAGCACAGCTGGTATTTTGGCAATTATAATAATATAAGAAACTGGCAGTGTGACTGTAACCATTCCAACCCCACTAATTTCTTTACCAACTCTGTTTTGAACTGAAAGCCAATTAAAAATTAAGCCAGAGGGTACTATTATCCTTCAAAAAGATAGATAGGTAAAAAAATTTGGAATGAACAACTCTTAATTATGAAATGACTCACTAAATAGCACTTTTTTTTTCCCCCAGAGGAAACTGCAATGGGGAAAGGGATTGAGCTTTACCGCCTCTTCCACTGTGTGCTCTGGCCCTTTGTCTAGAGAGAAGGTAAAAGATTTTGAACTCAGAGATGCTGAAAATCCCCAGGCCGGCATCCCAGACAGTTGGCTCCGGCTGCAGGCAGAGCCGCAGCGGGCCTGCGAGGCCTGAGGGGGGCAGGTGGCGGGGTCCCTTGGCCCACCCTCACACACGCTGCGCACAGGCAGCCGTCCTCCCAAGCCTGGCGGGCTGGCCTTGGTCAAGCACAGGCTCGGGGGGCCAGCCAGGGCAGACCTAAGCCTTGGACCTGGAGAAGGACCTGCTGGCCCTGCCACTTCACCCCCGAGGCAGGAAGCATCCGAGAAATCAGGGGCCTCCACCCAAGAACACACCAAGTAGGTCAAGGGGAGCACCGACCGGCTCCGAATGCCAAGTGGTCATTGGCTGGGGTGAGACCAAAGAAAGCCCAAGGTCTGATCAGGGCCTCAGCAGAGCAAAGCAACAACTGTGGTGGGAGGGGCGGGGGACACACCAAGCACCAGCCCCTCCCCACCAGCCCCCTTGCGAGACTCAGGCAGGCAGAGCCGGGAGGAGGTTTTGGTCAGTGTCCGGCAAAGGAGGGCGAGGGCTTGGACTAGGGCCGTGGCCATGAGGATGGAGAGGACAGGCCAGGAGCCAGTGGCAGCGGGCGGCAGAGCCAGCAGGGCTCAGTCTGTGAGGTGGACGCTGGTGAGGGAAGGGAAGCTGAAAACGGCCCGGGCTGCCGGCTTGGGTGGTGGATGGTGACACGGTTTCCAGTTCCCGTGTGGGAACCCCGGGAGCAGGCACCCTGGCTGCCTGTCCACACCTTCCCCAGGAACCGCCGAAGGTCCTCCGGGGAAAGCAGTGGTGACAGGCAGGGTCATGTGGAGAAAGAAGGAGAAGCCGGGCCACCTCTGCTGCCTTCGTGAGCAGGAGACGGACACAGGGGGGCACGGGGCCGGGAGGGGCTCGGACCAGGATGCTGAGCGACTTTGCCGTCAGGCCCACGGAGCCCGTCGGACCCTGTGGGAGGCAAGGGTGGTGCTGGCCAAGGAGACAGCAGTGGAGCAGGATGCGGAGGAGGCAAGCCAGGGGCAGTGCTGGCCATGGAGAGGCAGATGCTCTGGGGTCCGGGAAGGCTAAAACCCCGCAGCTCCTGAGAGATTTAGGTCAGAACCCAGACGCCCGCCCACAGCCAGCGTGTGACTGAGACACTCCCGTTTGGGCTGCATCAGCACTTCCCCGGGCCTGGCCCAGGGGCCGCTGAAAGGAGCTGTCGGGAACGTTTACGGTCAGGACAGAGACAGCTTTTCCTCCGCTCTGTGCACATCCTGCTTAACGAGGAAATCCCAGGGGGGCTCTCGGGAAGAAGGGTCCTCTAGGCTGCGCCAGCTCAGCAGTCCAAGAGGGGTCACAGTCCCTCAGTGTTGGGGCATCCCACCCAACTGGCAGTGAGCCAGGGCCCAGCAGTCCCTCTGCTGGAGCTCCCCGGCGCTGTAGTGATGCCTCCGTGCCCCCTCCCCACCAAGGTCAGCCAGGCCAGCTGTGCTCCAGTGAGCTGCTGGACCTAGGGCTTGGGAGGTGGCATTGTGGGAACTAGAAGGTCACATGAGCATCTCACAAGGCTGTTGTTTGTCTTGCTAAGGGCTACCCCTCCTTGCATGTTGGAACGTACAGTAGCCTCATCACACGAGGCAGCTCCCACGGAGGCCTGGCCCAAGGCAAGGCAGGACGGGTGCCACACAGACCATGGCAACACCACGCCCTCCTCTCCTGTCCATCCTCAGCCAGCAGTGGCCTGTGCTCAACACTCCCTGCCTGCCACCAGCCATGCAAGGCTCTGCCTGGAGCCCCGAGGGCTCAGCTGGCTGATGGTGTGCAGGAGCAGGGGCTTTGGCTTGGACATCTCCTGCCTGACATGACAGAAGGGGACATGTCCATTTGTCACGATGAGCCAACCACAGACCCCCAGGCAGGTCACAGAAGGGGACACAGCCAGCTATGTCCAAGGCAGCCAAGGAAAGGCTCCCTCGGTGGTCCTAAGCAGGGTAGAATGGAGAAGAGGAGGGTCAGAAGCAGGCCCCAGGGCCAGGACTGGTCCAGGCAGGGCTCCCAGCTTTGAGACAACACTGGGCCTCCTATCTGTGTCCACCTGGCTCTGCACAGTGTCCAGCCCCCTTCCCTGGAGCAGGGGCTGCAGAGAGACAGACCCCAACCCAGCACTCCCTCCGACTTCCCTGCAGGCAAGAAGAGCATCTCTGAGCATCCTCACAGGCAGTCCCCAGGGGAGCCAGGCCCACACAGAGGAAAGCACAGGCCCAAAAGCTGTGGCTCTGACCAGCTAACATCGATACCCCGACACCAGTGCCCTCACCAAGGGGTGGGGTACGGGTACTACCTGGCTGGGCTAGAGCCTGGGCAGCAGGACATGGTCTGCCCCACAATGAGAAAACCTTCTGCCTTCCCCTGGGCACAGGGCACAGTCCTCAACCTCCGGAGAGGGTCACAGACTGAAGGCAAGGTGGGGCCTCAGGGTCTTCCTACCTGAGCAGAGGAGGTCGGCACCTTCCATTAGGGTTGTGCCCAGAACAGCTGGGAACAGGGAGGCCAGGTCAGGGCCCCCTGAGCCCAGCTACCTCTGGGACCAGCCTCAGGGCACTGGTCAGCCAGTTGGAGGCAGTGGGCACCATTAGCCCATCCAGTGTGCCAGTGAGTTCTCTGAGCGGGAGCAGGGGCCGGGGCGGGGCATGGAAGAAACCCTGCAGCAGCAGTCGTGCGGGGGCAGCCCCGCGGCAGCTGCAGACCCGGCCCTCTGCCACTCTCTCTGGCTCCCATTCTCCCTGTGCCCCCACGCCCCCAGTTCTCTTACCTCTACCAGGTGGGGTGTTGGGTTGAAGCCACATAGGTTGCACACCTGGAGCTTGCAGGTGGTGCAGGTGTTATAGTTGGCAGGGCCCTTGCTGCCCATGTTGAGCTCGGCTTGGCACAGTGGGCAGGTGGCCCTTTCCTTCGGCATGGTCTTTGGCTTGGCAGCAGCCTTGGACACTGCCTGGTGCTCTGCTCTGCCGTGCTTTGGACTGGTCGCTCCCCCGGTCCTCGCCAGGGCTCCAGGCCCTGGTGCAGGGCCTGTTCTGGCTGCAGGCTCAGTTTTGGCTCCAGGTGCGGGCCCAGGCCCGGGCCCCGAACCTGGGGGTCTTGGGCCAGCCTCCTTGCTGGCATCGCTGAAGACGATCTTGGGCGTCCCCTTGCTGGGGGTGGGCTGGCCCTGGGGGTCAGCCTCAGGCTGCACAGACATGAGGGTACTCGCCTGGGTCAGCAGCGATGCCCCGAGGCCAAAGAGCTTCCCAGTGAGGCCCTCCTGAGTCTGCTCAGCAGCACCAGGCCCAGAGGGCACTGTGGTGGCACTTTTGGCCAGGGTCTCTCCTACAGGTGGCCTGGGCTCAGCTGTGGAAGGCTTGATGGGGTGAGAGGGCTGAGGAGACACCCTCCCCACCTCTGGGGGGGCAGCTGCTGGGGCAGGCCCCGGCACTGAGGTGGCCCTGGCTGTCTCAGTCTGGCGGGGGCCAGGATGTGGTCCTCCTGGGCCCCGTGATCTCTCTTGCTCCGGCTTCCCCAGGGGCTGTTTGGCTGGGGAGTGGGCAGGAGACAGGACTGGGGAGTGCAGCTGCTGCTGGCTCTTGGAGCGAGGCGCAGTAGTCATGTCCATCCCCAGAGCCCTCTGCATCTGGCAGTTCAGACAGAGCCACTCCTGCACCTGGGGAGGAAGCAGCAGGGTCAGCAGGACTGGCGGCACCACGGCGCAGCCAGGGCCAGCTCCCAGCGCAGGCAGGAGCACCGGCCCGCTCAGGTGCTTCTGGGCTGCCAGGGGCCGGGCTGAGAGGGCCGATGGCATGGCCGTGCCCGCTAGGAGCCTCCAGGCTTGTGGGGCAGAGCAGAGGCAGCCACACCCTCGCCCTCCCTCCCTACAGCCACCAGCCCACTGCTGGCTACACCCTCCCACTCCGGAGTCCTCCCGACCACCCACCAGCCGTATCTCAGCTCCGTGGACCTGTCCCAGCCCACATCCCACCTCACCCACCCATGCCACCGTCCTCCTGGCCCGATGACCCCATAGCCTCCAACTGGTCACTCAGCTCCCCCTGCTGTCCCCCTCAGGCCATCACCACACAGCAGCCAGAGACGAGTGAGGAGGGAAGGCGAGCCCTAGCAGTGCCTGGTGGAGTAGGTATTCAGGGAGAACTGGCAGGAAAAACAAGCTCGTGGAGAGGGTGCGAGAGGTGGGCACTGGGAATGAAAGAAAAGAGGGTGCCCGTGCTGGAGGACCAGAGTCGAGCTGAACGGACAAGAGACACACACAATCCCGAGGGCAAAGGAATACAATGTAATACAATAGAAGCAGAAAGAAGCCCTTTTTGTTCCTTAAGGAGAACAAATTTTTGAAGAAAATGGGGAAATTCATGTCTCCAGAACCAACAAGACATGCTTTGCTGCTCATGCGACAGACGTGCAGTGTCACCTCGTCACCCACCCCTCCCTCGGCAACGTGGGCGCGAGACTCGGGTGGGCCAACCAGTGGCTCGGCTGGCGGTGCAGCGCGGGCGTGTGACCTGGCAGGCGGCGGGGCAGAGCCCAGCCCTGCGCAGGCGTGGAGCCGCAGCAGCAGCGAGAGCCCCTCTTTCTTCCCTATCACCGGCCAGGGGGACGCTGTCCTGGCAGGTGGGCGGCCTCCTCTCCCAGCGTGCTGGGAGACACTGGGATGCGGGCCACAGACAGGAGCAGGGCCGAGACGAGGGGAAGGGGCAGATCTGACCACTCCATGTACTCCTCCGGACGCAGCTATGCTTGGAGTCTACGCTTGGACTCCAGTTACATGAACCAATAATGTTTTTTTCCTCCAAAACATCCACGCATAAGCCGGAGCATATACTTACCCCTCTCGTGTATACCATGGCCCACGAGGCCCCGATCCTCCCTGGCCTGCCCTTCTGTCTGGCTTTCTTTCCTGCCGTCTCGCCTGAGCTGGCTCACCTTGAAACGCTGGGCCCTGTCCTGCCAAAGGGCGCTCCGGGCCGGCTCCTGCACAGACCTCCGCACTCACTGTCCCCTCTGCCCCTGGTGCAGCCACTTGCATAGGTGTCGGATTGAGGCTCACGTCCCCATCAGAGCCCTCCCCTGGGCACACAATCTAAACACCGCCCAGTTAATTTTCTTCACAGGGCTAAGTCTTTCCCGAAGTGACCTACTGGCGTGTCTCCTTGGTGTTTCCTGCCTCCCCGAGCCCCTGGGAGATGCCCCAGGCCTGTGCACAGGGTGTGGCGCAGACCAGGGCTCACTGCAGGCTGGCTTGCTCTGGGATTCATCCTGGAGACCTATTAATGGAGGCACAGCTCCCACAAGGCTGCAGCCAGGAGGCTGGAGAGTTGGTGCCTTGGTGAGGAGGCTCCTCCCAGCCCTCCATCAGCACCGAGGCTGGAGGCCAAGGTTGCTTCTATCTATAGTTGGAGCCAGAGGCTTGCAAAGTGCCAAGGCGGCTCAGTCACCAAGGAACAGTCCAGTCTGACCCGTGGGGCAGAGAGTCCCCTCTGCCCACCCTCAGGGACGCCTCCAGCCCTGCTCTCTTGAGGCCGCAAGGCTGCGTGACTACTGTGCTGTGGTCAAGTTGCCAGCTAGGGAGCATGTGCTAGGGAGCGTGTGCTCAGCTGCCTCCCCAGCAGATGAGGAGGGGCACCCAAAGAGGGGGAGAAACCACTCTTGGGTGAGCACCCCCTTGTACCCAGCACCACACTGGGTGTGTTCACAGGCATCCTCTCATTTTGTCTTTACAGCTGAGAAAACCAAGGTCTGATGAGCTTCAGTGACATGCTCCTGTGGTCATGCAGCCAGCAAGTGGTGCTGCCAGGGGGACAGCCCCACAGCCCCGCCAGGCTTACACGCCGGGGTCGGGAACCTGGTGCCTTCTGCATTCCTGCCTCTTCCAAAGGCCGAGCAGCCTCATAGGTCAGATTAGGGGTCTGGAACTCTGGCTGGGCTGTCGAAGACCAAGCCCGGCTCTGGAAATGGAAGAACAGCGAGGCCAAAGCACCAGCTGGGGGTGGGCTATGCCGCACCCCCAGGAACAGTTACCCAGGGGTGTTTAAGACCCAAGGAAGTTTTGT
Source organism: Carollia perspicillata (assembly GCA_004027735.1). Lineage (NCBI taxonomy): Eukaryota > Metazoa > Chordata > Mammalia > Chiroptera > Phyllostomidae > Carollia > Carollia perspicillata. Next base: position 3,446 of record PVKM010015912.1, on the reverse strand, counting down.
CTATATTTGGACAGAGAAAGCCACAGAGGAAACAATTTGTGTCCTGGGGACTTAGTCCAAAGACCCCTTAGAAATGTCATTCTTGGGGGCTCGGGGAAGGCTTGTTCCCATCAAACAGGGAGCTCCCAAGGATAAGCTGTATCTGCTCATCCTCAGAGGTTCCCTGGGAGGCGGTTGCCCTCCTGAGGGGAGACCCAGGCTCTGGCTCAGGTGGCAGCCACAAACTCAGTTCCTGGGGTGGGTGCCAGCCTACATGCAAGGCCCATGAGTGTGGCGGGACTCCCCAGGAAGCGGGATCTGGTGGGTAAGTCTTCTTACCCTGGGACCTCAGAGGGATCCTCCCTTGGGTTCCAGACAGGGCTAAACAAGTGGGCAGGGGCTCGCGCTAGCATGCCTGCGCTCTCCATCAGAGCCTTCCTCCACCCAGCCCCCGTCAAGCAGGCTGTCAACAGGCATCTCACCTAAAATAGAACCTCTCCAAGAAAAGGATGAAATGCCCCTCAGTGACTCACCACCCAGATGGGCGCAGCTATTTCTATCCAGCCCCTTCCAGACAGCAAGGAGCCTGGGCCGCACCCTCTCCCGGCCCCTCCCAGGTTCAGGCTCAGGCAGACAGGCCCAGCAGGAAAGGCATCCCGTGGAGGACACTGGCTAGGGGAGCTCTCCGAGCCCAGCGAGACTTCCCTCTCTGCCACCTCACAGATCGCCAGGAGCTTGCTGGGAGGGGCTCCTCCTCGTTTTCTTCCTCCATTCTCAGAGGCCCCCGCCCCTGTGCCAAGGGGATGGAGGCTGCCCGCTGGACAGGGAGAGAGATGGCTGGACACCTCCAGCCCACCTGCCCACCGAGGCCAGGCCTGTGGCAGACCCCCAGCCCTGGGACCAGTGGCAGGGAGTCTCCCTGAACTGCACGCAGTGTTGGTGGCTCCTTGGCACCCCTGAGCTGCTGCCCACCAGACTGAGAGGGAATACCCTCCTTCTAGTGTGACAAGAAACCCCCTGTGGGTCCTGCTGTCCATGAACCCGACCTGGCACACGGCCAGGAGGCAGGCAGGCCGCCACCCACAGACCTCCTGTCCTAAGAGCCAGAGGTAGAACCAGGGTGACCTTGTCATGTGGACCCTTCTTGCCAGCAAGGACGCCATCCTGCCATCTTGGAGGGCAGGTGGGGGCCCCCATGGACACCCATGGGCCTCGGCCCAATAGGGACCTGGGCAGCAGCAGGGGTGGGAAGGCTCCGGGCAGTGTGCAGGCCGAGGGGTGGTTGGGGTGGGGGAAGCGGAAGCTGCAGGACAGCGGCTTCCCGCAGGGGCTACCACCCGCTCCGCCGGGCACTCAGACAGGCAGAGCCCCGGGGGCTGTGGCTCTGAAGGGACGCTCTCCCCAGGAAGAGCCCCTCCCAGCTGCTTCCTCATGTGGACTATTCAGCGTGCGGAAGGGCAGCCAGGGTGGCACTGCGCACCCAGGCCAGCGAGTCACCCAGTGAATGAGCAGACGGCCGTGATCTGTCTGCAGTGGCCACGCCCTGCTGCTCCTTCCACTGGGCTCTGGGGCAGGAAGGGGAGTCGGGGCAGTTTTTAGGAGGGGCTGTGATATCTTCCCCGCAGGGATGCTGGTAACACAGAAGCTCGCCACCCTGTGCTCTCACCTCAGAGTGTGGGATCACACTTTGCTCGTCACTCCTGGCCCCAAAGGATGCTGCCCAGGGTACCTGCTTCTACGCTGGGGCGGGGCCTGTCTCACCGCCACCTCCATGGCTGTCAGGAAGCTCTGGGGGCCCCTAGCAGTGACAGGCCCTCTTTCTGGCTTATGAGGCTCTCCGCCCGCCTCCAAGGCAGGGGGCTGCAGACGTCACTGAGCCTGCCTTCCTGCAGAGAGTGGCGCTCCAGCCGAGGCCCAGCCCTCCCCGGGACAGCAGGCGCTCGGTGTGTCGGACCACTCTGCGCTGACGTGCCCATGTCGCATCCGTGCTTGTTTCCATTTTGGTACAAGTGGAAACATCACAGAAACAGCTTATAAATGAGCCCTCCCTGCTGGTGCCGAATCCAGAGGTTCCTGGTGGGCCCCGCCAGCCAGCGAGACTGCGTGCTTTTCTGGGCTGTGAGTCACTACCGGGACAAGAGGTACTTATCCCACTGAGGCCCCTGGACAAGGGCGGGCCGGAGGAGAGAAGTCAAGTCGGCCCACAGGCTGCTTCACCTGTCAGCTGGCTGGCCTCGGGCTACGGGGCAGGCACCACCGCACCCTCTGGTGCACAGCACCCTCACCCCGGGCTGCGCCAGCCAGGCCTGTACCAGTCTCATCAGGTCAAGACCCTGGCAGAGGCCCTGGAAACCTGCCCAGCATCTGAGACTGGATTTGGGGAGTGGAGCTCCATGACAGGGGGAGAATCTGCCCCGCTGCTAGTGTGCAGGCACACCGCCCCCACCCCCCGCTCCTGATATCCCCCATCCCTGCCCTAGCAGCCCTCCCCACTGTCCAGGCCCATACACTGTGCCCCATAAATCCTCCTGTCCAGGACAGAGCCCACTCCCCACACCTGTCCCCCACACAGGCCCCTTCGGAAGCCCCCCTCCCTGGACTTCAGAGTGTGGCAACACCTCAGCTGCTCTTTAGAATCCCCGGGGCCCTTGGGGCCCAGCCCTTGGCTTCCCCAGCCTTCTACCCCACCGGTCCCCGGCTGCCCACCTGACACCTCTATTCCTCGGTCTTGCCATCACCCACAAGCTTGCCATCGCCCCCAACTGGGAGTCCTCCAAAATTGCCCTTCCCCTGTCCTCCAGCCATCTAGGTCTCTTCCGAGCACCACCCCCAAGTGTGGCACCCCTGGGGCCTCAGAGAGACCCCCCTGCTGAGCCCCTGCTTTCTGTTCAGCCAGAGGCCCTCTGCCTTCACCTCAATTCCTGCCCAGCAAACCTGGTCTGCCCTGCCAGCCACTCTGCTGCACGCGTGCAGAACGGGACCCAGCCTCTTCCCTTTCCTCCAGGCTTGCGGGCAGCCAGTGGGACGGGCGGCAGGCACACGGGCCCCACTGGGAATTGACTTCTGTCCAACCGCCCCTGGGCTCCCGCAGCCGCCTGGTGACCTCACCCGTCTCTCCAGGGAGCTTTTCTCCACAATGGCTGCTTCAATTTCTCCTGTCCCCTCCCCTGACTGCTGGCTTAAATGATGGCCCTGCTTCCAACGCCTTCAAGAGGAGCCACACAATAGGATGCCTCCTGCATACTCAGGACCTAGACCTGCCTCTTCGGGGGCTCCACTCCTTCGGTCACACCCCAAGTCCCACATCCCTAGGCACCCACCCCTTTCCTCTCAGAGCTCAGGCAGGGCCACTGTCTCCTGCATTTCAGAAACCCTCTCCTGTCCACTTGGACTGCCCTCGCCCCACACTGCGGAGTGACGGAAACCATCACAGAAGAGAACATTCTGTAGGACTCGTTTCCATGAAG
>PVKM010015911.1:0-27379 GCA_004027735.1 Carollia perspicillata | reverse complement strand
GGCTAATATCGTCAGTGTCTTTGCCTTTAAACAGCTGCCACTGCGGCCAGTGCTCTTTGTGGATTATCTCGTTTGCTTCTCACAAACCCATCAGGGAGACACAACTACTCCTGCCATTTTACAGATGGGCAAACTGAGACTCAGAGAGGCAGATTATGTTTCCAGCATCACACAGCTGCTAAACAGTAGAGCCGGGCTTCATTCAGACTTCCCAGTCAAACCAACACAGTCTCTGAACCACTGCCTCTGAACCTACAACCCGTATCAGGCACAGTCCCAGTTGTCCTCCTTTCTGCGTCCACGAGAAATTTCCAAAGTTCCTTTGACTCGCTGCTGCTCTTTACCTCAAAGGTGTTTTTACCTGTCTCCCTTGCACACAGATCAACCTTGCACTTGCCAAGTTACTTGCCTCAACTTTACTTAAAATACACTTCAGAATATATCCTCCTCCTCCTCAAAAGCCTAGGGAAAAATGAGATGAGGAAAATCAGATTTAAAAGCAAAAGCACAGACAATAACAACAACAAAAAAGAACAGCTCCTGGCTTCCACTCGTTCTGGTAAGACAGGAAAAACTGTATTTTCTATGCTGAATTAAGTCCTAGGGTGTTAGACTAAACAACATCAAATGGCAACCATGGTTTCAGTCAGCTCTCAGGAAGTTCGCGGTGACACACGAACAACTGAAATCCAGAGGGAATTCCTGAACACACTGCACTTCCACAGTCACTCACTGAGGGCTTCTGCACTGAGGGCGCGCGGAGACGCCTCTCTACTTAGCCCTTTCGAATACTTTCCCCTATTTCCCCATCGCCAACCGTGCCGTGTGAAACCTTTCTGAGGTCAGGAACTGCTTCGTGCCCATCGTTTTACTCCTAACAGAAACTAGCCGATTGCTTTACATTAGTTTGTACTCAGAAATGATGTTTGAAAATCAACCAAACTGAATTTCTGTTACATGGAACGCAGCTTATGAATACAATTAAGGTCACTAATATATTATAAATAATTTAGGTTTAATCCTGACATTTATGACATGGAAAAAAGACTTTACACCCATCTTAGAAAATGAGCTCCTACACTTGTCAGCCCCAAGATTAATTTACTTTAAAATAAATTAACCAGGAGCCTGTGGCCAATTTTTCAATGCTAAAGAGGCATTTCTTGAGTAATTTCCTTCGTGCTGCTAATACCACCTTAAACTATCAGTTTTTGTTTTGCTTTGTTGTGTTTTAATCACCAAGAAGAGACAAGTGCTGGCCATAGAATAGGCCATTGCTGAACCTGAAAATGGTGCTGAAATGAAACTCACTGTACCAGTAATACTGTTTTTATACATCGCTTAATGGGCAAAATGCCACTAACTGGATGGCTGCAGTTCAATTGCTGTGTGCTGCTGCCATGCAAACAGCTGCAGAGCCCCCGAATGAACCGCAGCCCCTCCACTGAAGCTCATTTCATCCATTGTCACTCATAATATGATCTAGAGGAACACTTAGAGGATCTCATAGAAAGTTTAAATGTTGTTTGATGAGAGTCATTAGATATTTAAATCAGAAATGAATGGCACAGCAAGAGAAGCAATCACAGCACACGTAAAGTGGAGCACAAAACTTCCGGGGTTTTCTCTCCACTTGTTCACTGCGCATATTTGTGCTCACGTAGGTCATATTAAGAACACAGACCGCAGAGGGAGAAAATGCCATAGGTGTCAGACCCTGTTTCAGGTATGTGTGCATGTAATTCCCCCCCCCCAAAAAAAGAATCTCCACTGTTTAGTAACTCAATGGAAGTGTTCATATGAAAAGGCATAGATCATTTTTATAAGAGCAACCCATAGACCTCAGCAAAATTCCACGTTTGCCGTCAACCAAAACACTTGAATAAGTCTTAAGAAAATAACATCACCTATGGCAGTCACTTAATGTCCTCTTTTGGTGGTTTTGTTGCCGGGACTTTGTTCATGTAACAATGTTTACTTCTCATTAACCCTTAAGATCAAGACCCTCACGGCCTTCATAGGAGAGAAGGCAGAGCAATACAGAACGTCTGACTGTGACGTCAATGAATATACCCTTCGACGCCCAAGAGCATTGGTTTAAAACTGTGCTTTCCAGTCGGGTTTACGGAAAGGGTGCCCTGCGCACACGATGAGGCAGGATAAACATCAGACATCAGACGTCTTCCTAAGAGCTTCGACTTCAGGAATATTTTTCGTACCGGCATGCAAATACATTTCCAGCCTTGGGTGGCAACTTTCAGCCAAGTCCCCAAGTTCCCTGTGTTTATGTATTTACTCTTTGTCTTTAGTTTGGGTGGACAAGTTGACAAAGCTCTACAGTCTATTGTGTACACAGCGGATCAGTAAATATCAAGAATGAGTAGTATGGTATATCATAATATTCAAGGTGTTCGGGGTGGAGACGCTAGTGTCTGCTCTCAGCGTATGTAGATGATATGAAAGACTTAAAAGATGTATTAAATATGCTAAGCCTCACAGAAGCCTAGGGTGTCATAACCTTAGATAATATCAAACCCAATCCAATGCAATCCAAATTTTTCATTTCCTTTATTTACAGAGAAGTAAAAAAGAAAAAGAAAGGAAGGACAGGAGGAAAGGAGAGAAGGAGGGAGGGAGGGAGAGAAGAACGGAAGAAGGAAGACAGGTAGTTAAGTCTGATCCTAAAGTACACTAAAATCATATTATTAAACAAATTTTTGAAAATAGATATTTTTTAAATTACAGTTAGCTGATAAATAATAACAAACCTTGTTAAATATAAAATAAAACAAACTGGCTCAGAATTTTAAAACAAGACTTACATGACATCTTTAATAAAAGAAAACTAAACTTGGCCTAGAATATTGAGGAGACAGAATCCTAATTTCACTTTCAAGGATTACAAATGTTGTACATTAAAGTCCTGTGGGTAATCCAATTACATTCTGTACTTAACCATATCAGTAAAATTTAGAAATGTAATCTTCTATTCTTTTAATTTTAGTGTGGAATACAGCTGAGAGGAGAAAGCAGAGCATCTATCTGGGAAGCAGGAGAAGATTTTAAGGGGTATGCTACCAGTTTTACTAATTCAAGGTACACACTGAATTCAACTTCCCTATAGTCTTCCCTGTTCACAGTCAATAAAATCAGCAGTGCCTCCATCTGTAATCCTACAGCATTTGAAATCCTTACCACATTGTCAGTATTCTGCCTTATATCTCTATGTACTCCACTTTCAAGTAGGCAAGTCACTTACAAGACCTTTCAAAATACGATTTCTTGTTTGTAAAACTGAAATAATCAAGCTGCTTTTGAGAATCAGAAAGATTAAAACATATCTGTGCAAGTGCCCTGGAGGTTCAGTGAAAAGCCTGGCGACCATCACATTCTTCTCTGCAAGCCCCAAGCAGGGCAGCCACAGCGCCGTGCCGCACTCACAACTCAGAGGGGCGCCACGCAGGGACCTGCAACTGCCCAGAACCTAAACTCACATCCAGGCCCCAAAACAGACCTTCACGCACATTTATTCCTTAATCGTGTTTGCGAAACCAAAGTAAATTCTTAAAAAAAAAAAGCTAAACCAAAATGTTCATATAAAACAGTTTACACTAGCCAACAAATAGGAGAAGGTTGCCTGTGAACATACAAATCTGATGAGTGAAAGGGATCAACAGCAGGGTGTCTCCTTCTCTTTCTTTGTTCAACTGAAAAATACACGGGCTTGATAACTGAACTGCAGGTGATTTTTTCCTGATGCATACTCATACTTGGATTATTTTTAAATACTTCGAAAGGGAAAGGATGTTTTGAAGAGCTAGCTGTCCTTTACATTTCCTATCCAAATTTTTTTGTCTTTTTAATGAACTTTAACTTTAGAGGCAAGTGACTGACTAACTCAGCCAGCATGTGTTCGTGAGTTAACAATTTGTTATACCTGAAAGCTCAGCTCACAAAACACAACCTGGAAAGACAGAAATCATCACACTACAAATTCAAACAATCCAAATACTGAATAGAAAGCTGCTTCTCCAGCCAGTGAGAGCCATCAGTTCGACTATCTGAGCTCGATGGAACTCTCCAGCAGAGTGAGGTTTGTTTTTTTTTAATTGATTTTAGAGAGAGCAAGACAAATGAGGGAAGAGAGAGAGAGAAAGAGAAATGATTTCTTGTTCCACTTATTTATGCATTCACTGGTTGATTCTTATATGAGCCCTGACCAGGGGTTGAACCTGCAACCTTGGTGTATCAGGGACAACATTCTAACCTACAGGGTTACTCAGGCAGGACTGTGAGTTTTCAAATGACTTTTGGTCACTAGTGTATCCATATATCCAGGGCACAAAACACAGTAATTTGACGTCTCAATAGATGGGCAGAAATCATACACTGGTAAGATTTTCAGAAACTTCACTTTTATCTAATAGAAGAACATTTGGGGTGGAGAATTGATTTGATAATACTGATGTTGCAAACTTGTAAAAAGGATGAGTAATTGTAAAAAGGAAAAATACCCACCGGATATTTTATGTATATTATATGCATCCTCAACAAAATTGTTGTTATCCAGTTCTTAAACCATCAGAATTAAAGCTATAAAACTCAGTTTAAACTGAGGTAGAAAAAAGGCACTAATCCTTACTTCTCAATATGTTATATCAAATGTCTTTTAGTAACTGCATTAGAAAGCAATTACAGCTTAATAGCTGTCTAAATCCATTATCAGTGTACATTTAACCTTTCAATATTTAAAGATAATATTTAATTTGAGCAAATTAATGGACTGCCTGTGAGACCAAATACATCTATTTAGTCTTTCTGGTTTTCCATCAACGATATTTCTCTTTAGAGACTGGGTCTTGTGACAAGAAGTCTGGTAAAAATAGAGTCCTTTCTATTTGTAGTTTAAACAGAAATTAATAAATGAGAGGCTAACCTAACCCCCAAATGAGAAGTAATTGTCCTTATTAACTGAGAGTGCCTTCTACCATTAACAAAGCTGCTTTTAATTCTTTGCAGATTAATTTGTATCATTAATAATTAAGTGAGCTTATACACCTTTATCTTCCAATGAGATTTTTTTAAATTCCAAATTGTTTAATCTCTGTGACTTTAAAAGGATTGAGTGGTTTCCCAGAACATCGTTTTTTCCCACAATGCCTTGTTATTTTATGTCCCCCTTTCAAGAATAACAATGTTAAAAACTATGATAATGGCTTTAGCATCTCACTGGGTTCAGAGAGTAGATCAGCAAAGGCACCACTGTAAAAAGAATGTAGCATAATTTCCCAATAGTATTATAATAATAAATACATAAACAGATATTAAATTAACATAGTAGGTCTTTAGATAACATTAGGCAGATGCAAACCCTCCAACTGAACAGTTTCATGTTTTAAAGTCCACTGTATTGAGAATTTCACTGGGAAATTTTTCCATGGTATAATAAATATACACACATCTATATTACCTTTCTTTCCTTAAAAAATAGTTAAAATCAATTACATTGCTCGTTAAGATAAAATTACTAAATCATCTCATGTCATTACTGCTACTCAAGTGCATTAGCATCTACAAACCTGGAAACTGAAGAGAATTTTGTTGGCATTTTGACAGGCTAAAATAATTCTAGTGTCAATCAAGTACTTTAGGAATAATTTCAAATTTAGCTTGTCCCCAGTGCTTACTGCTCCCATCTCCAACTTAATGTAAGTTCCTGGGGTCCCCCAATCCAGAAACAAGCTTCCCATCATCCCAGCGCACCTGTCGCTGTCACACCCAACTCCTAATGACGCATCTCCCACCTCTAGAGACCACTGGATCCACGAAACCACATAAGTGCACTATCTTGTTGGAGAAGGCCACTGAAGAGATGCAACTGCCAACTGACCTGTGCAATCGAAGTCCCAGAACTACCGCACTCGCTCCCCTGTCCTTGGAATGGGCGTTCCACCTGCCCTTCTCACAGCCAGAGCTGTTTCACGGACACAGCCTTGAGAGAGTGAGGTGTTCACACGTCATCCGCACTGACATGTGACTGAATCCCGTTAAGGCCTCCAGGTACACTTTAGGGTTCCGGTGGTGGGCAGCGCGAAGATCAGGTAAGACTGGCATCTAAGTTCTCTGGCTTGTTGAGCCTACCACCACCGGTCTGGAGCGCTCCGCCTCTTTCTCCCGTCTCTCCAGAGAATGCCAGGGCACCCTGCGCATGGGGGCCGGTTTGTGAGCCAACAAATCCTCTTTTGGTCCAACGATTTCCTCCCTTGGAATCTGTAATTGGTCTGATTTTTAGCACTGCAGTGTTATCCAAATCTATGCTTTGAAGTATCCAATATGTTTAAATTGAACTAAAATTAATATTAAAAATGACCATACTAATCAGAATGACGATTTTTGTTTTGTGTTAATATAGTCATAAGTATTGTACACAGAGGGAAAATACATTCACATGGTTCAAGATTAAGTAATATAAAAAGTTATACATTCAGAAGACTTATCTTCAACATACTACTCTTTAATCTTTCCAATCCTCCTTGGGTAATAACCACTTTGATTCTTGTGTTTTTTTTAATGCAAATACAACAAAATATAAATGTATATTCCTGTTTCCCCTCCCCACCTTTGACATAAAAGGTAAATTAACAATTTCCACAATGACATGTCCAGACTGAGCTATCACTTTAAGCTGAAATATTAAAAAATTATATGAGCTGGTGAAAACTTGTATTTCCAACCGAAATGCAGAGGTTCCATATCAACCACTGTAATATTTGTATAACGGCCCAATACCTTCCAAATCTGAAAATGTCAGAAAATATACACTAATTCAACAAAAAGCTAACTTAGTAAAAAAACTAAACTGGAATGTTTCCATCGTAGTTTTCCCACTTACATCTTATTAATTTCAATCACAGATTATGAACCTGGAACAAAATCAAATAATGATAATTAAAAATAGATCTCCCTAGCTATATGTCTACATAATCAACAAAAATGATCCAAAATTATTTATTTCCATACAAAACCTACAAATTTCTCAAAGAGAAAATTAACACTGCTAGAGCCATATCTCCTTAGGTTACAAAACACATATGGGTGAGTCTGAAGGGTGTCCTTTCTTCTTAATAAGTGATTTTAGGCCAACCAAAATGAGAAATATTGACTCCTTAAAATCCAGATTGTTATTGTTGTTATTGTTTTTAAGCAAAATTTCCATCAAAAGAGATTAAGCCACGGCTTATGTCTTTGGAAGGACGTGACTATTCTTATTTAGGTCACTTCTAAGTGGCACAACAACTTTATTGGCATTATTCACCAAAGTAACTTAAAGAGGGCTCAAGAAAAAATGTAATTTTTTGAAAGAGATGGCAGTAAAATTACTGAATAGAGACTTCTAGATAAATAGAAAAGTCTGTGTTGCATATTGCCCTCCAACCACCGCCCCCCCACCCGCCGAAAAAATTAGCATGATCAAAGCCACTACCAAAACATGCCAAACTCCAGTCATTCAACTATAAGATTGTCAACATCAAAGCCAAATAGAATGAGTTCCCCAAAGCAAAAGAAAACAGTAATTGTTAGTTAGACTTCCGCTTGTGGCCATCAGAACCGTTACCTTAATTTGGCCTTAATGACCTATAATCACTTTTAGCATATGGCTTTTAAGACTGCTATTATTCAGCTTGATCTATGGCAATAATGGAGCAGAAGAGAACTGTGGTATAATTAAAATAAGTTCCTGTAAAAGTGAAATACATTGTATGTTGCTAATATGTAAATGACTAAATAACTTAATTAGGTGAAATGAAGTGCACTTATAAACACAGATTCTTAAACCAAATCATGATAATGATGTATATATGAATATATTCTTAAAAATATTTTTAAAGAATTAACCAAAAAAATAGGTCAAAGAAATACAAAGACACCAGATCTGTAAAATTACACTGGTTAACACTGGCTCCTGCATGTAAACTGATAAAACAAAATCTAAATTATGTCTAGCTGTCAAAAATATCAAAAATAACATGGGATATTTTTCTTTTTGGAAAAAAAAAACTTATTTTGGTAGCCATTAAATATAAGAATGACCTAGTGCCTTAATTTTGATTCCAATGTTTACTTTTTAATACATATTTTTTATTGGTAGTTGATGGATAATTAAGGATAAAGGCTCAAATCTCCATACATAGCCAGAGTTAAGATTATACTACAGGATGGTTTGAAATAAATAAATACATGAATGAATGAATGAAACTTTTGTTGTTCTGGGTTTTGCTACACCATAAGTGTAAATAAATAAGGCATAAAATTGCATGGAAGCACTTTTCTGGTTGCACCAGGAAAAACACGGATGTTAAAATTCACCCAAAAAGGCTGCTTCCTGAAGCAAGACACAGCAGCAGACAAGCTCAGTGGGAAAGAGCGTGAAGTGCCCGTGTGGGGCCTTGATTGCAAACACAGCTGCTGGGTCTAAGTTTCGGCCAACTGGCCTCGTCAGTGTCTCTTAACAAGGGAAACTCCCCCACTGAATATTAGAAGCAGGGGAAAAAGCACATAATAATGTTTGTTAGTTAACTTATCTACACCACTGCTGCTGTTTTCTATAGAAAACATGTAATGCACCCTATCACTGAGAAGAGCTTAACCAGGGCTGTGGAGGGTGTTTCAGTTAAGGAAGTTTTATTCCAAAAGAAATGGCCCGTGATGACCCAGAAATACATGGGCCCATACAGACATTTATGCAGCGAATAACACAAGACTAGTGGTCTGTTCAATAAGGGAATTCAAATACTTGTGAGCACTCCACATGCGAATGTACATAAATGAAGTTACGGGTTTTCCACAACCCTAACAACAGTATTAGCTGCTCACACCCCTGAGGTGTTACTCTGTGCGAACCCCGGGCTCAGTGCTGTACTGGACGCGCTCATCCGACCTCCACGACTCTGCAAGGCAAGTCCTGTAACGACTGCCATCCTATAGATGAGGAGACGCTACCAAACGTTATCTGTCTCTTCGGCATTTAGGCAACTGAGGTGTGTGGACACTTACCAATATGTATTCTTTGATTTTGCTTTAACCATCTCTTTAAAGAAAATTATAAATATAAAAATCTTGGCATAATCTCATATACTCCCAGACCCTTAAGTAAATGAAGCAAAATACTTTAATTAAGCTTTTCAAGAGTATCTGCAATGAGCATGACAATACAGCATGTGAATACAGACAAGATTATGTACTAATACACCCATTTAAAGCTGAAAACATAAGTGGAAAGAAAACACATTTTACATACCTAACTTACCAAACATCCTCGTTTAGCCTAGCCTACCTTAAACATGCTCAGAACACAACATCCCAAAAATACGGGGAACACAGTCGACTACAGAACGATTTTCAACCAGTGTGCCACAAGAATGTTTAAAACCTGCAATAGCTGTTTGTCAGGGACACCTCTTTTCCCTTGGATTGTCAGATTAAAAAAATTACAACAGCTAACACAACAGCAGCTGTCTGGTATAAGTGAACCAAAATTATACCTATTTTTTGTCAGATCAGCAAAATATACACATTTTTGTGCCACAGAATGTTGGCGATTAGTTTACGTGTGCCAGGAGAAGGAAAGGCGGGATGTCGCTGCTGTGGAGCACCTCTGTCCCCCTCATGGTGACCTGCCTGACTCGAGCTGTGGCTTGCTGCCGCTGTCCAACAGCCAGAGGGAATACCATACCATGTATCATTAGCCCAAGAAAAGATCAAAGTCCAAAATTCAAATTATGGTTTCTACTGAGTGCGGACTGCTTTTGCACCATTGTAAAGTCAAAAAATCCTCGGTTGAACCATCATCAAGTCTGGGACTGTCTATACTACTGTATACAAACTCCCATTATTTTTCAAGAACACATAGAAAGTTGATAACATTCACAAATTGATCTCTACATCCTTACTCAAAAATGGTATGCAAAATGTTGAATCTTCATGGTATGTGGATTTTCCTATGGAAGAGTGTCATATCTTGCATCAGATCCCCAAAGTCCTGGTGGCTCCGAAAATGCTCACATTCCTTGACTCACTCCCGGGTCCTGACCCTGGCCCGGGCCCATCTTTGAGCCTCCTGTCCCCAACTTGCTCGCATTACTCCACATCTGTGGTTTCCAAAGTTCACAACTGCATACTCTTTTCCTTCAGCCAAACTGTCCTCCGACTTCCTGCCTGAGACTCCCCATTCATTCTTCAGGGCCCAATGACATCCAGTCTCCATGAGTGGACTTCAGCACTTCCCACCACTCCAATGGTTCTTTTCCTTATGGTGGCCCATACTACATACCTCTAGTGGAGAACAGTATTTTAAATCACATTCATCTCCCTGCATATGAGCTCCCTGATATCAAAAACTGTTATTTATCATCATTTTTGCTGCCTCAATCATTCAACGTAGTCCTTTACATATAGTGAAGGCTCAATAAATTTACTAAATTAATTGATAAATGAATATTTAAGTAAAATGCTATAAAATAATTAATGGCTCCAATTTGATACTATATGACACAAAATTCAATAAGTAACAATCTTCATCTATAATGATCTTCATACCTAATACTTATTTAGTGATCTATTTACATTCATCCTCAATTCCACAAAAAATCTGATCTACTCATCACAAAATTCTTTCACATATTTTTCTCACAGCTTTCCCTTTTAGCTTGTGTTTTAATTTTTAAAGTTTTCTCTGTGTACAGGACAGGCTCACAATTATAATATTCTATGTATTACATGCATAGAAAGTTTAAAGAAAACAGATATTACCCATAAAAGAAAATGTATGACTGTTCCACTTTTCAAATGAATAAATTCACTTGTAGAGACTTAAAGTGAACTCCCCTGCCCCAGATAACAGCGCCAATAATGAAGGCGGGCTGGGAGGGAGGAAGTCCATCCTTTCTTACACTTAGGTCTAAAGGAGCTGCACGCCATGACCTGCCCCCACCCAGCAACACCCAGCTGCTGCCTGCTCCTATAGATCAAGTTGTACTGGAATGCAGGCACGGTCTTTGGTTTACTTGCTGCCTACAGCTGCTTTCATGCTACAACAGCAGAATTCAGCCCTTGTAACAGGAAAGTGTTCGGCCCACAAAGTCAAAAATGTTTATTATCTGGTTCCTTTCAGAAAAACTTTGCCGACCCCTAATCTAGCCTTTCATTCTAGTTTCAGAAACACGGATTTATTCTCCAGGTCTTTAGCAAAGTAGAATAATTTCTTCTTTCAAGGTAAGTTCATGCTATACGTATAAGAGGAAAAATGGTAAAATTCATACTAAATATTAGCATTTTTTTAAATTTTAGCTTTACAAAATCAAAATCAGAATGTATATTTAAGCCAGAATGCCTTGCCAATAAACTAAACATTCAGTATGAGTACAAGAGCCACAGAAGGCCCTGGGGAGGCTCTGGACAGAGAAGGTAATTGGCCAGCACTTGCACAGCCCCTCCCCCATCCCCGTTTTGGTCTGACCAAGTACACCCCAGTTAGCCCAAAAAACCCAACTCACCCAAATGACACTGCCTGAATTTCACCTCCACTTTCCTGATTTTTGCTATAACCAAGTACTAACAGAATATTTATCTAGTTAATACTTTTCTTTGTAAATAATTAACTTAAAAAATAAACTTAGTCTTCTCCTAAGAATAGTATCTATAAATCCAGGCCTAGTTGTACAAGTTACTTTTTCCTCTAAAACATTCAGTTATAGATTGTATATCAATAGATAGCCAATCAACCAAACACAGTAATTGAAACTTAAAAAGGTTCTGTTTTCCCGTCCAGCTAATTAAAAAGAAACAACTCATCAACAATTGAATATTACATTGTGTCACTTCTCAGAGACCTCACTTAACATTGTAGTTGTTTAACTTTTGTCGTCTGTAAACTCCAAGATCTTTAAGTGATACTCTGGGGGATAAAAGACTTCGTGAATAAAAAGCCTGATTCATGCCCTAACCACTGTGGCTCCGTTGGCTGGGCATCATCCCACAAAGTGAAAGATCCTCGGTTCAATCCCCAGTTAGGGCACATGCCCAGGATAGAGGTTTGGTCCCTGGACAGAGAACACACGAAAGGCGAAAGGCAAAGAACGTTTCTCTCTTACATCAATGTTTCCCTCTCTCTCCCTTCCTTCCCTACTCTCTAAAAATGAATAAATAAAATCCTTTTTAAAAAGCTAGATCCATAATGAAATGTCAACAATATCATACCCCCCTCTAGAACCTAATGTACATATTACATAAAATAATATATATGAAAGAACTTTGTGAACTGTCCTCTCTGTAGCAATTTGTAAGAGTTTATCCAGAGATGAACCAAGGCAAGAAACATGGAACATGGAACGAGGTCTCCTCTTGGAGTTCAAACACCTCAGCTAACCTAGGCTCTGCCCCTATGACCTCTACGGCCTTGGACAAGTCATAGGATTCTCTGAGTCAGTTTCCTCTTCAGTGAGTTGGGAATGACCAGGGCTTTGTCTAGGATAATGACATAAGATTGCCTGGCATGTGATATCAGTGAGGGTGAGTTTTCCATCCCTTGAGTTGCACTGATATTTTATCTGGTAATAAATGTACATGCAAGATGCATGTGAAAATGCAAAAAATAATGTGAGCATAAGATATTTATAGGACCTTGAAGATCCAATAAACGCACACAACAGGAAAGAAGTTCAGTGGTTTCCAATGACAACACTGTGACTAAAGTTAAAATGGCACATGGTCCCATCTATCATCCCTCTCAATCATCATATTCAAGTTAAAGTACATACATGTTTATTGAATTATTTATTAAATAAAGCCAGTACTTATTGAATCAAAAGAAGTCTTAATTTAGATTAGAAGGTCAAAGAAAGCCTTAATGAGTAAATGGCATTTCAGATGAGACTGAAAAAAGTTAGTCAGCAAAGGGTTAAGGGAGAAGGGCTCTACAGCAAGTGCAAAGGCCCCGAATCAAGGAAAAGCTTGGCAAACTCCAAGACCTAAAAGAAGTCCAATACAGCTTGAATTCAGAGAGCAACAGCAGAAAAACCAAACAGATCCTGGAGGTACCTTTAAAATATGTTAAGGAGTACAGAGAAGTTCTTCTTAATGCTAAAAGTATCTATAATAGTGAAAAACTGAAGTTGGGCAATGAAGTACTCTGTTTAACATTTCTTTTACACTCACTTTGGCTGCTTTGGAATACAGCTTCAACAGAAGCAGCAGAAATGTGCAGAGTAGTGAGGGAGCTACTAGAGTATACCAGACGAGAAAAGACGGTGCCTTGATCTGGATGCGTAAAAGCAGAAGTGGAGAACAGAACTCCAGGATGATTAGATAGGGAGAAAGTAAGAGAAAAAAAGGGGGCAAGGTCTAGATCTGGGTTTAGTCAACTAGGTGCATGCTAATGCCATTCCTATGATATAGAAAACTAGATGAGGCATATATTAAGGGAAGAGGAAGAAACTGAATATAAAGGACAACTGGCTCTATACACTGACAATGGAAAGAACAAATAGGACTAGAAAAATATATATAAGAACTGTTACCTTGGAAATAGACATGGTTCCTTAGGAAGAAAGCAGACATAAGAATGACAGTAGAAAAGTACTGACTGCCTACTATATGTTAGACATGGGTTAAGTGCATGACAAATATTATCTTAATTGAATCACCCCCAAAACCCTGTTTCTACCTATTTTACAGTAAGGAAACACAGCCACACTGCTAGTAACTGGATGATAACCAACCCAATCTGATTCTTGATTGAGGTACTATATCATGCTGCCTCTGAGCAGCAGATGAAAAGAAGCCCAGGTAAAATCCCCAAGAAAGTCCAATATTTACAGTTTAGGCAGAAGAACGGCCAGCAAAAAAGAGACAGAAAAAAAATATACTAAAAAATGTGGTATGAAGAAGCCAGAATTTCCACCAAAAATAAACATTTTTCTTAAAAAGTTGCTGAGAGATTTAATGAAATAGTATCGCTAAATATCAAAACAGAAAGAGAAGTCAGAGGAAAAGCTAGATGTCCTACAAAGGAATGGCAGTTAGAGTGACAGCAGACTTCTCATGAGTGACAATGGAATTCAGAAGACAGTAGAATAAAATATCAGACTAATGAGCAAACAAACAAACAAATGTAACCTGAAATCGTGTATCCTGCAAAATTATCTTTTGAGCCTATCAGGATATTCTTGATAAACAAAAATACAAGATTTTACCTCCAATATCCCTATACCTAAAAACTTCTAAAGGATGTACTTTACCAAATATAAAAATGATCCCATAAGGAAGAGCTAAAAGTGTTGAGCAAAGAAATTAAGTAAGCTAGAAAATCTAAGCGTTGTCTACAAAATAATCATATCTAATTTGTAGAAAATATTTTAAAGCTCAAAATAAAAATACTCAAAGTAGGAAGGGGGTTAATGGAAGGAACATTAGTTCATGAATTAAAATGGTTTCAAAAAAGAGTTAAGACTGTATATGCATAATAAAATATCAAAAGTAGCCACTAAAAGAACAGAAATAAATTCCAAATAATGGGAGGGGGAAGCAAAACAAGAAACAAACAAAACCTTCATCAAAGTCTTTAAAGGAATGACAGGAAGGGAAAAGAGGGTGTGAAAAGCAATACAAATGGAAATCAAGAATTCAGATGACAGTAGTCACAGAGCAGCCATGGTGCACAGTTCCAAGAGGCACTGCAGCCGTCCGTGTAAGTGGCCTGAACTGAAGTGCAAAGTATGTGAATAGATTTAAAGTGACTTCATATTATCTGACTTTCAGATTAAAATTAAAATCCAGCTGTCTCTAAAGTACAACAATATGAATGGGTTGAAAATAAAAGTTAAAACGGTAGATACCCTAGACAAATATTAGCCCAAGGAAAGTTGGATACCTATACTAATAACAGAAAAATATATACTTTAAGGCAAAGAGCAGAAAGGGGGTGAGTACATTCAGAGTGATAAAGGATTTAATTTACCTTTAGAATTACTATATTCTAAACCTGACTGCGTATACTTTCAAAATGTATAAAGCCATAACAACACAAGGAGAAGTTGGCAAAGTCACACTCAGGATTATTTTAATCCACTTCTCTCAATGACAGATATGTCCAGCAGACCCCTCACCACCCAAAGAAAACAACCATTAGTAAAGGTATAGATGATTGCAAGAAACAATTAACAAGCTTAAATTTCTGGACACATACAGATCCTTCAAGTCATATACATTCTTCCCAAGCACACAATGAAACAGTTATAAAAACGGATTAATTAAAACCTACAATAAAGCAAGTCCCACAAGAACCAAAGAACTATTGTCACACGGAATAGTTCTCTGACAACAAATTAATTACATTAGAGCTCAATAATAAAAAGAATGAATGACATTCATTTATAAAATTTCTAAGTCACCAATAAATATTGAAAGGGTCAAAGATGAAATCATATTGGGAATTTTAAAATACTTATAAATAAAATATAATGAATATGTTACATATTAAAATCTATGGAGCAGAGTGACAGTCATTCATTGAGGGCATTTTATTCCCTTAAGTTCTTACATTAAAAAAAGAATAATAAATGATGACAACATAACAAATTAAGTGGCCAACTGAAGAAGTTAGAAAAAATCAAAATGAACCTAAAGCAGAGAAACCAGGTAACAATAAAAGATTAGAAATCAATGTAGAAAACAAACACACACAAATCCACAAAGCCAAGTGCTGACTGTTTTTGAAAAGACTAATACATGAGAAAAACTTCTAGTGATCTTGATCGAGAAAAATGCAAATCAAATCAGTAATGAAAAATGAAACTTAATTATACAGTCAGCAGAGATTAAAAAGCTAATAAGGGAGTACCATGAACAACTTTATGGCAATTTAAAAACTTATATAAAATGGAAAAAGTATATATCACATATAATTTTATTTGTGCATAAAAATTTTAAAGAATCTGGAAAAAAGTAAAACTCTCATTCTTAATACTTTAAAAAGTTTATCAGTGGTTTAAAATTTTCTCACACCAGGCTCAGATATACAGACAAGTTTTACCTAATTTCAGGGAATAGATTATTTCAGCCTTATGCAGCCTCTTCCAGAGAAAAGAGAGTAGAAATATTCTTTTATTCATTTACAGGTCAGTATAACCTTGTAGCCAAAACCAGACAAGGACAGTGAGAGAAGAAATACTATATACCAATCTTAGTTCCAAAAATAGATGCAAAATACTAAAGAAAATATCAGAAAACAGTTCATGATATTATTTTTAAAAAAGTAATAAAAATACATCATAATCATATTAGTTTTATCTAAACAATGTAAAGGGAGTACACACAGGGAAAATATAAATGTCATTGACAACATTAAGAGAGTAAAGGAGATTTTTTTAATCATAATTTAAATATATACAGAAAAAGCATTTTCTATAATTCAATATCACTCATGATAAAACCTTTAGCAAAAATACATAGAGAAGTAAAGTTCCTTATTGATATATCTACCATCATCAATATCAAAATGGGGGTAACAGGGGCAGGTATTGGGTTTTGAAAATAAAAACAACAGAATTATCATTATTTGTACAAGATATAACTACCTATTTAGAAAACTCTGAAGAAAACAAAAAGACATTTTTGGAATTAATAAGACAGTTTAGCAACATGGCTGAGTATGAAAAGCAATATTAAAAAACCAACTGTAGCCCTGGCTGGGTGGCTCCATTGGTTGGAGCACTGACCCATAAGCCAAAAGGTTTCGGGTTTGATTGCTGGTCAGGGCACACACCTAAGTTGTGGGTTCAGTCCCAGGTAGGAACACGTACAGGAGGCAACCAATCAATGGTTCTCACTTTGATGTTTCTCTCTCTCTCTCTCTCTCTCCCCCTCCTCTCATTGTCTATCACCCTCTCCTCTCTCCCTTCCCCCCTCTCTCTCTAATATCAATAGAGAAGTAAATAAATAAATAAATAAATATTTTTAAAATCCACTGCATTTACATATACAAACAATTTCAATAGTTAATTTAAAAGAAAATACCATTAAAACAGTAACAACAAAAATAAGGAACCTAAGAATAAATCATCAAAAGATATGCACAAGCATAAAACTTTGAGATATCAAGAAAGACCTATTAAAGAAATGGAGAGATTCATGAGTAGAAATAATTATTATTAAAATATTAATATTCCTCCAAATGATCACTGGTTCTTATGTAACTTCAATCAAATCCCTAAAAGGTTCACAAAAAATCTTAACAAGCTTATTTTAAAATTTCTATGGAAGAACATAGGCCCCTAAATAGCTAAAACTCATTATATGATGGAACTGAGGCAAGGGTAGACAAACTGACCATCAGATTACAATAAAGGGCTAATACAGAAGTAGTATTGTGGGCAATTGGGAAAAGGATGAACTTTTTAATGCATGATTCTAGCACAAATGGGTATTAAGAAGACATTTATGGAAATATGGAATTAGCCCCTACTTCGCATTCTACAAAATCAATTACAACTATATTAAAAACTTAAAAAGAAAACTATACTTGAACAACAATTCAAATAAATTATTTTTAAAAAGTAAATAAAAAAAGAAGTCAAAACTATGACATCCCTTTTAGAAGTATGTAAGAGAAAATCTTTATGACCTTGGGGTAGAGATGAATTTTCCAATCATGATACAAAACAGGCGAAAGAACAAATATAATATGATGACATAAATTTAAGGTCTTCTGTTCATACCATACCACACCACAAGGAAGGTACAAAGACATATCACAAAAGAAGGGGAAATACTTGCAGTGTGCATGACAGAAAGAATCATGACCCAAAGATATATCAAGAACGCCTACAAATCAATAAGAAAAAAACCAACAACTCAATAGAAATTGAAAGGGAGGGGAGATTCCACAGAAGAACAAACATAAAGAATATGTAAATACAGAGACGTTTCACCTCATTAATTATCAAGGGAATACAGATTAAGACCACAGCCAGATAAATTTTAATCTTATACCAACTAGCTTCAAATTAACAAATTTATCACTACCAAAGGTGGGCAACAATGTCCACCAACAGTAGTCTTTTATGCTGCCTGTGGGAGTGTAAATTGGTAACAAACTTTGGAAAAGGATAGGGCACTATGGAGTCATGCTGAACATTCACAGAACTCCACAACCTAGGCTTCTTAGTCACAGAATAGCTACCCTAAACATCAAGAAATGACCAAGCATGCATCAGGAGATTTTCAGGAAAGTATGTATTTTTTAAAAAGAATCAATTTAAAGGTTCATTAAGGAAAATGCATAAATAAATTGAGGCATATTCATCTGCAGTAAAAATAAACTAAGGCCACTTACAACAACATGGATAAATTTTAAACACATGATACAGAATGAAAAAATAAGTGGTACAGGCAACACAAGAGGGATATCATTTACATGATCTTCCATCGAGTAAACCCAACAATATACTGCTGAAGGATCCATACCCTTGTCATACAACCACTTAAAAAAACCAGAGCATTTGCTTCTGGCAGGGAAGAGAGGGGTAAGTGGATAAGGAAAGGACGCACGGGCAGAGCCAAAGGTTCTGATACTGCTCTAGCTCTCACACTGAGTGGTGGGTCTGGGTCTTCGCTCCACTATTAAGCTTCCTAATTTACATATGTTGCATGCACACTTCCGTAGGTGTTGAACATCATGAGGTAAAACATGTTTTGAAAGACTTGGGTGGGGTTAGAGTTAAAATAAAAGGCACAGGCGATGAAGGGTACAGAGGCAGCCCGTGCAGACAATCAACAAAGCTCTTGCTGTGAAGGCCGGCAATAAAGAGGGCTGCGGTCAGAGGGAAATGCAAATGGGGGGGGGGACTTTTTATGTCATTTGTTACTTTTTTGCTTTGTTTTTAATTATTAAATACTTCAAGCATAGAGTTGTCAACCATTACTAACATTCTACCTTTCCCCCACCAAAAGTAAAGCATTGCGGATACTCTTGAAATACTTGTGTGCCTTCCCATCCCAAAAGGAAAGTAATTCTATTTTATTTTTTAACTGGGAGTTACTAATGCATGCCTAGATGCTGAAGGAATTCTCCAGGGCATGGGGACAACACGTGAATGCTGTCCACTCACATCACCATTACCCTACTAACTCACCAGCAGCAAGGCAAATGGTTTGTGAAGCTTTCCACTCAGTGCAGATGGTTCTATGCCTCCCTCCTTTCAGCACCCTTCTGGCAAAGAATGCACAGAGCTCCAGGGGCCTGGAGCCATATACCACTACTAACAGGCATAGGGCGTAGATATCAGGATCCAATTCCTGCCCACAGCATTACCCCAGTGCTCTCACTAGCTGGCCTATGCAAAGATGAGACAGAGAAAGAGAGAGAGAGAGAGAGAGAGAGAGAGAGAAAATAAACAATATATTTCCTTCAACCTGAACAGTCAATAGCCAGCTTAACTAAAATGAATTAACGAACACCAAACACAAGGGTCTGAGAGGTGACTGACAAGAGTAAACACGAAGATCGGGGAGAGAGTGGAGGGAAAGGAGGGACAGGGGATGCAGAGAATGAGTGACAGAGCCAGAGTCGAAGAGGGAGACCATCACTAGGAAAGAGGCAGGATATTCGCTGGGATGTTTTAAAAAAAAAAGTGTGGGGAGGGAAGCTTCATTATGTTCCTGATCAAAAGTTAACAGATAATACTCCTCCATGGGCACCTCAAAAAATACAATCAAATGACAGTGGTTTGATCTCAGTCAGAACAGCATATCAATCAAACCACCCTCCTAAAGTTGACCAACAAAGAGGCTGGGCAACAAACACGCTGTGGACGCCTATCAGGTACCTGGCTACAGGCACTGGATGAATTCAATTCAACAGGCTGCCCCAAACTATCATGTTTACCGGTCACAAGAACAGAAGCTGTGGGCAGCCTAAATGATGTGTAATTACTGAAGACCCTTACATGAGAAAGAAGAGTCCCTTCTGCCTTGTTCGCCCACTTCCACCTCTGCACCCTCTCACAAGAGAAGTGCAAAAATCAATCTACTACTTCTTTCAGAAAACAAAAAACACTTCTATGGTTCTTGGTTGCTAAAAAAGGCAGTGGGTATCACATGGTAGCTGAATTAGGTCTGAGTTACTGTTATAAGGTATAAAGTATAGGAGATTTTCAAGTATTCGAGTTATAGGAAGCTTCACAAAATAAGGCAAGCGCCCACAATAAATGTCCCCCAGTGGACTAAAGTTATAGATTCCGAACAGGTTCTACAGTAAATTCCCCAACCTCACCACCCACGCTGTAGAACCAGCAAGCCCATCTCTCACCTGGATGTCTGCAGAAGCGTCACAACTGGTTTGGGCCACCCATGGCTACTAGCCTTGAAGTCTGTGTTCCATCCAGGCTGCAGCCAGTGTCCCAGGCACAAGTTCACAGGCAGCACACTGCAAAGGCTCCCTATTGCTCAGCATTGCATGAGGCGACCCTGCTCTGCTCCCCAGCCTCAGCTCCCACCACGTCTGAGCCCTCTCCAACCACCACAACCTGCTCTGTGTCCCCCAGCCCACATCACTCCCCGGCCCCATCCCTCAGACCTCCATTTGGGTGTGTCAGCCTCAGGAACCTCTCCTGACTGCTGGACTTGGCCAGATATCCCTACTGCAAACTCATCTAATGCCACACACCTTTCGAATGTAGCACTTGACGTTTCTTTGGTTGATAATTCAGTTAATGTGTGTCTCCTACATTTAATTCATGCAGGAACATAAGTGTCTTGCTTGTCATTTTATTTCTATTACAGAGCATGATCCTGACACATGGTAGAAGCTCAATCAATATTTAATTTTAAAAGTAAATAACTTTTCTATATAGTTTGCAGGTTCAATTCCCAGTCAAGGTACATGCCTGAGTTGTCGGCCAGGTCCACAGTGCAGGGGTGCTTGAGAGTCAACCACACACTGATGTTTCTCTCCCTTTCCTTCTCCCTCCCTTCCCCTCTGTCTAAAAATAAATAAAATCTTTTTCAAAATAAAATAAATTTAAAAATAACTACAAACTTCAAGTGTGGGAATAAAAAAGAAAAGCATACAGAGTTGGGCAAAAGTAGTTTATAGTTGTTCACATGGAAAATAATGTAATAATAAATAACAATACAAGATCAAACTGCTTTGCACATTCATGCGTATAAACCTGCTTTTGCCTACCCTTATATGTATCCAGTGACCTTGAAAATGAATGCTATCTATACATTCAAATTTTTAATTTCTGCTCAAAAGGGACAAATGGAATGTAATTGTCATGCCTCTAAAAGAGTCTCTGGTACTAAATTTCAGAATGCATTCATATAGTACTCTTCAAGGCCCAATTTCCATAATCTTGAGAATCATTTTCTTCTCCTTTATACTCATGCAGAAGTACATATGTACAAAGATTCTAAGATTTCTATGTTTTCTCTGGAACTATGAAGTCTGCACTCAGTTATATTTGCAAAATATCTTTTTTAAAGAAATCTAATTCTGTATGTCAATGTCACTAAAAGTACTTTCCTACTGAATCACTGTAGACTTGTACCTAACACAGCAACATTGTGCTCCGTTTCAATACTGAATTGGAAATTCTTTCTTCTTTGTATCACCATAGTTTCTCTCTAGTCTTTCATCTCAAAAAACACTTATTGAATGAATGAAGGAATGAATGAATGAAGGACATAAAAATTACTAATTCCTAATAATTCCATTGTTACTCCAGAAACTACAGTCGCACTGGAAAGAAATAACATGATATGCATTCATCCTTTTCACCTGAGGTTTTCAACATTCTTTCAATTATCAGGCCTTAAACAACAATAAATTTTTTAAGTAAAATTAACTAATTCAAGTAATTATGGAATACTTCTCACCTACCAAAACTACTAAGGAGTAAAGTGTAGAATTCCTGAAGAAGTGAGACAATGCAAAGGTACACGCTATGCAAAAGAGAAATAGTTATACATGGGCTAAAGAGATAAACTAGAGAATGACTAAAGAATAAACTAAAGAAAGAGGTGAATAAAACTGGGGGGAAATTCGGTGGCAAAAGAAAAATAACCCTGTGGCGAGAAGCAACAGATGAAAAATCACAGTGCCCACAAGGGAACAGAAAAGCATTCAGTGGCTTGCGACACAGTCAGTAGACAATGATGTTCAAGAAGGCACATAACAAAGAACTATTATTTGAACAAGAATTGACACTGATATTGTTTGGGCTTTCTTTTTAAAATTACAAAATTGGATTATGTACGAAACTGTATATTCAATCTTGTAACATTACCACTTGATGACAATAATTTTTTTCTGAGTTTAAAATATTCCGAGTTGCAAAATATTCCAATGTGAATCCCTTATTTTTGAAAGAGAAGAAAAACTTTTGGGAACACACGAGTGTATAACTGACATTTTAAAGAAATGGATCTAAAATATTCTCTTTGTCTATAAAGATCTTGTTTATACTCTGTAGCAAGCATAATTATTCATGAATGAATTCTTCCTAAGCCTACTTCAACCATCAGTTGAAATTTTGGCTTCTTGTGGAACCTGGAAGCATGTGCTACATTGAAATACTTGGAGGTCACAAAGAGAGAGACATCTTAATTTGAATTCATCAATACCCGATGAGAAGATGGTGTTATATATCTTTTTCCTATTTGTGATGTTAACTATGATAGATTTTACCCAAAGGTATATCTGACCAGTCGATAATGTTTTTACAAACGTTATTAAGTTTTGGCTAAGATCATAGTATCTTTGAAAATGTTTTCTAATTGCACATCTAAATGTATTACATAGCAATAATAACTATCACATTTCCTTGCTGGCTTTTGAACCAAAAGATATGGCATTGGTAATGGGGATGGCAGTGATAATAAAAATTATAATGATGAGTATTTTTGCAATCTGAATATATTTTAAAGTATACTACAAAACCTCTGCCAAAGTAGTATACCGAAGAGCTTCAAACTTTTTTCAGTTTTAAAATGCAAGCTTTGAGGTTCTTTCACTCTGTCACTATCAAACACCTCTTTGGCAATAACCACTGCAAACGGATCAAGATTTCCCCAATTCAGTTAAATCATTTTCTCCAAAGTAGTTATTGTTTTGGATCAAAAACCATTTCCATTGCTGGAAGATATCACAGGAAGAGTCTGAAGCTGCGGATGTAAAAACCTCAATACCCACCCTGCAACTATCATTAAAAACATACACTTTTGGAAGGAACTGGATTATAATCACTAACACCCCAAAGAAATCCCCAAATCAAGAATGAAAAGAGAAAAGGCCTCCAAGACAGGGAATTTTGCCTGGAAGTCGCTGCCATGCCTAGACCACTGCAGGTCCGAGGAGCCTCGTCCTCTGCCTGCTTCACAGGGTCCCTGATGTCTAGTACTCCATCCTCAGACCCCCAAGTCAAAATCCTACCCCTCCTTTTCAGGTATCAAGGTCTATTTGTCCAGGAGGCTTTCACTCTTAATTTCCCTCAGCAAGAAATAAGTTCTTATTCATCTAAAATCCCACAGCATGAAGGACACTTGCCTTCTGGACACTGAGGATTAATTATAAATGTGGTTTTCTATTCTTGCCTGTCAGAATGTATGCCCTCGACAGGCAGGACCAATCTCCCACAAAGCCCTCTGTGTGGTATAATTGCTAACACAGGGATTAGAACACAGCCTATACTAACATATGCATTAAATACACCCCCAGTAAGAATTATGATAGATAACTAGCTAGGCAGATAAAAACATTCTCTGTCCACTGCCTACATATTAACACATGAGGGGCAAAAGTGAGGCTATGCCAGAAACCTCCAGGTAGTGATATAAATAAACACACCATTCTAAACCTTTCATTCCCAATTTTTGATCATTTTAAGTGGATATAAAAGCCATTACAGCACTTCACACCATATGAAACCCAGAGTGTCCACAACTATCATTTCAATATTCTCCTTCATAAAAACGAGGCCTTTTCCTAGGTTAGCAGTGTCTAAATATTTTATACTTAAGACTTGACTTGAGAAATTTGAGATGAAAAACCTTCCACTTAGATGCCCTTCCATTCCGCTAAGTACCCCAACAGGGAATGTTTAAATTAATGGAAGATTAAAGCAAGGAAGAACATTCTAAAAGGTGCTCCGTAATGGGCCTTTGTCACCACCTTCCCTGTTTGATTGGAAAAATAGCCTTTGCACGGGAGGCTAAAAGTTTACACGCCAACCACTGGTCTACTTTAACTATCAGAAGTTGAACATGTCAGAGCAGAAGAAACGTCTGTAATGGAAACGCTGACGCGCCATGAAGTAAGGAGGCACGAGCAGGTGCTCCTGTAACCCAGGGTCGTAATTCAATCAAGCTGTATTTTGACGTCATCTGTTACAGAAAAAAAGCCAAACGGTTTATGAGCAGCACCAGAACCCCCGAGATTAAATTACAGCCCTGATATGTAATCATGGGTCTTACTGTGTTATTTTTAATAACACAATACATTTTAACAGTTATTCGTCAACTGCCTTAGCCAAATTAGAACGCGCGATGACAAGAGGGCCGGGCTACCATGTCCATCTCTCACGGTCTGAATTTTTATTATTTTTTTCAGAAATGGTAGATTATACAAGTTTTCCTCTTCTTGAGAAACATACAGTTGGCACCAACAGATGAAGTCCAAACCTTAATTAAAAGCAGCAGGGGGGCCCTAACCAGTGGGTCAGGACATCTGCATTTGTGCTCTGTTATGGCCAAACACCCAACTGTATGATTCGGACAAAAGACATTTATTTAGCCCTCCCAAACAACGTCTCTCTACCTAAACAATAATAGGGCTTCTCTAAAGTCTCCTGAAAATCTAAATTTCTGTAAATTATTGACCCGAAATACAACACTGTGTAGTGTTTTGGGGATTCCCTGAGTATCCAAGTGCAAAATTTTCACAGCTGAAAAGTTGAAGAATTTTTAATTCCGATAAAATCACTCTGATCAAAGAGGCATTCTAGTACCTGAGGATTTGTAAGCTAAAATTTTTAGAGGCATTATCAGCATCAGCAAATGAAACAGGTTCTTTGGAAAAAAAAAGTAATGTACAAATACTGCTGAATGTGTGAAGGGTTGTTTGCAAAACAAATCAATACGGGCACATCCAACAATGAATTGCAGTTAATAAACTACATATAGTAATTACTACCAATGGCAGTCTAGAAAGTCATTCATTAAATGTTAATTGTCACACAAAAGTACAAAAGCATCCATTTGAACAATTCTGTAGCTGCACCTTTAAATACAATACTTTCATACAGCCCTGAAATGTATCCATATAAACTGATTTTAAACACACCTGGGTATTTGATATGCTGATTAACTGGGCCTTATTTATCTTTGAAAGGAAAGTAAACATGGCAATCTTTTTCAACACTTTTGCTATTCTTGTGAGCTTGATATAATTTATATATATGTATAAAAGTACATATATATATCTACTACTTCTAACGAGGTGTCACCAATCTTCTCTACCAATCAAATGCTGCTTCTCTTATGTCTTTTTCATAAACATTAACAGACATATGGTTTAAAAGTATCCACCTGAAACTCATGTGCATACATCACTGCTGAACCTAAGCGAGCTCTCAGATTTAGAAAATGTACAGCCCATGTGTAAGCTTATAAACTTGGTGGTCAGTGTTAAAAGTTTTATTCAGAGTAATGAGAAACCATAACAAAAGTAACCTTAAAAAATAAACCTACATGTACTTTCTCTAATACTGAGCACTATATATAATTAATTTGGAAAACCACCTGGTCATACAAAATAGCTCATAAAATACAAAAAAAAAAATAAGGAGACAGAAGATTCTTTTCTGTTTCTACCTAGCTTCGTTTTGATGCCATGTCTGTGCAAGTTCTGTTTTAGTGAATACATAGATATACATTCTAAAGATTTGGCCAAGTACATTTTGGTTCAAGACTTATAAACTGAAGAACGTTTCAAAACACACCATGTTCCTTATTAGGCAACTGAAGATCTGTTATCTTGGCTTATGGGAACTGATCTAAATAGCATCATAGTACTACTAAACGTTGAAAAGCACAGGCCTGGGGCCCCCAGGACTCAACTCTATGTCTTGGACGAGGCTGCAAACTTCCGATATAAAATATAATTTACCATTAGGAGTAAATGTTTGATCTGTAAAGCTTACCAAATTACTTTGTTTATCATGGCAGATGAAAGCAAAAAGGAATAATTTTAAGCTCAAAACAAAACTGTTTATATGACAGTCTTTACTGCTTCATGATTCTAAGCATTTAAGACAGATTCGAGCAATTAACAGCATAAACTTTCATTACATAGTTCTATTATATATGTTTATGTGACTTAGCTGTTCATCTGTTATTTAAGTGATTTCCTCATTACAATAGTAGGGTAAAGATAATTTGCTGAGGCTGTCAAAAATGTTAAGCATTTCAGTCTCAACAGAGCTTGGATCCCCACGTTTGTTTAATGCACTTTATTTACTTAAGTCATGTCAAACAGAGTACTGCTTCTTCCTTCTGAATTTAGAAAATGTCACATTTTAAGTACATGTCTAGTAATAGAGATATCAAAAGTTCAGCACTGCTTATTTTAGTGATGCTGATAGAATTAGGATTAATGTTCTCAGATATTAAGTTTCAAAGACCTAACAATGAACTGCAAAACTTCTTTTACAGTTAAAGACACCAAATTTTTTTTTTTTTAGATATTAACAGAGCTGCCTTTGTTACTGCAATTTTTGGTTTGACTAGATACATAAAAATAACTGAAAATAAGATATTTTCACTGGCCCCTATGGAGACTGTCAATTGAATGAAGGTGCAACTTTGAAAATATTGACTATATTTTCCTTGCAATAACAATAACATTAATAATAATGACAACAGTGAGACATTCTGAGACACACTGAAATCCAACGTAAATTAGAAGGCTAGCTTATCTGGATACTGAGGCAGGAAAGACAATGGGCATGGTTTCTATCATTATCTTAAACATGGTTTTTAAAATGCTTATCTACTCTAAGATCAGGACTAGTACAGCAGGCCAAGCCTCAATAATATATTCTTATCCCTCCATAATCTTGAAAAAATAAGTTATGTCTGACCATGTGCATTTGTGAGAGTGTGCGTGTGTGAAAGGATACTGAGCTAAGCTGACTGTGTGTGTTTCTGAGAGTGTGCATGTGTGAACAGGTTACTGAGCTAGGCTGACTGCGTGTGTTTGAGTGTGTGTGTGTGTGAGAGAGAGAGAGAGAGAGAACAATATACTGAGCTAGGCTGTGTGTGTTTC
>PVKM010015910.1:0-27551 GCA_004027735.1 Carollia perspicillata | reverse complement strand
AATTAAAATAAAAAATTTAAAAAAGGTATCTTAGGCTGGCCAAGTCCTACCCCGCACTGTATTTGCTAGTCATACTGTTGATGGCTCCTACCCATTCATTCAAACGCTTTATTAGCTATCCCTGTTTCCAAATACACCAAGTCTCACGGTGGATCACCTGGGGGGCTCATTCTCCAGCCCTTCGTCTCAGCACATTGGTCCTTCATTCCATAAGCACGTCCACCAGCCACACCCACCTGTGGATCTGGAGTAGAATTCCAAGTCTCTGCGCACACAGAGACGCTGAACTGTTCCTGAAAAAACCACTCACCACACCAGGTGGCCCCGCGCACTCATACTCCTCAACCTCAGCCTCGTTTGTCATACTCAGTTGCACCCTTTGCCCTTTCCCTGGATCTTGCCAAAGTATTCAATCAGCTTTACCTTCAATGAGAGCCACATAAACCTATTGTGATAGCCAGTCGTGATGTAACGGTTTCCGAGCGCAGTGATTCCCCGGGGTGGAGCTTGCTGTCCTCAGACCTGAGAACTCGGAGGTGTGATCTCAGAGGCCCAACAGAGCTGCAGTTTGCAGAGACTTTCTCAGACCCCTGCCACGTAGTTTCTTGCCTCTCTTAGCTACATTTTTCTAATAATAACCCTCTGAAAATTTCCCAAGCAATCGTAATCCTTATCATCTGACAGACTCCAATTTAGAAGGTATGTACTATACAGCATTTATGTGGTGGCTGATCATATAACCCAATGGCAAACATTGACCTTTCTGTGTAATAACTACATCTATCATGAGTTATATATGTAGCTAAAGTTATATAGTTTCTTTGTATTTCTACCATCTCGCAATGCCTGCATTAAGAGTACAGAGCTCTCCATTTATATTTGCACTTCATAGTCTGTTCATTTTGGTAAGTAAGCATTACCAACTGGAGGAATACTGAAAAACATAACAAAAAATTAAAATTATTTTTAGAAAATGGAATTGTTTTCACTAGTTCTTACATTTTCTGGAATATGAAACTTAGGTAAAAATCAAAAGAAATCTTTATAGTTTTATTTCCAGTTTATTTCCTTTCCTGGATAAGGACATTTCAATTTTCAAAATTCACTCTTAACTCTTCACCATCAAATTTTTAGCTTTTTTGAAAAAACAAATCAGCATTTGGGAATAATTAAGTTTTGACATGTTGGATCCAGCCCAACACGATGAACTAGAAAGTAGAAAGGAAGCTCTCAGAAAACTGCAGCCCGTGTTCGGTTCACGAGGCCCCACTTCCCACTCAAGACGATCAACTACATAGCTCAGGTTCTCACAAACAGGACACGTGTATGTAAACTCTAACAGTTGGACATTGTTATAAAGTCAAGAAAAAGACTGAGTCACCAAATCAGGTAATGACTGAATTCCTCTGGGACAAAGGAGAGCGGTTAAGACCTAGGGCTCTAAGCCAGGTCCCTGGGTTCAAATCCCAGCTTCTCCACTTAGAAGCTGTCTAACTACTTAACCTCTCCATAATCTGGTTTTCTAAGCTGACATAGGACGCAAATAATACCGGCTGTAAAGTTGCTGTGAAAACTCAATGAGATAATATAAATGATGACATTTTGAATGGTGTCTGGCACATAGAACTTAGCAGGTAATATTGCATCTGACCATCTTTTGTAGAGTAAGCCACTGACTGTCGGTTTCACCATGTGTAACCAGTTACAACATTTTAATAGTAATTCTTACCCCACTGCATTGATGTGAAAATAACTGTGACAGATAACGCCTCAAATTTTTATTTATTGTACACATTTAAGTCAGCATAGTAGCATGCTTTTCAATGAAAACAATGGACAATATTTCTAGGCACACAACTGCATATCCTGTAAATTTTAGTCTATCTTAGACAAAGTAGAACCACTTTGTGTTTCGTTATTATGAAAAGAATTTGAGACCGTGGGGGCATTAAGCTTATTTAAATATTTAATGAGAGGAATTTTAAAGTGTAAAATTCCTATATGTGAGTGTGTGTATATATACACATAAAAAAAGTTACTGAAGTTATATGGTGTGTGTGTGTGTGTGTGTGTGTGTGTGTGTGTGTATACACATAAAAAATCACAGTTACTGAAGTTGAAGTTGTGTTCCAGGAAGAAATCCTCCTTTCAAATGTCACCAGCTTCAGAATACCGCCTTCCATGGCCTCCTAGTCATTAAATATTTGCAGCAATGTGCTTGATTTCAGAACTGTCTCTTGGCTGTTTGCAGGCAGTGAGCTGTCACATAATTAGGGCGGAATACCCTGCACTTTGAAAATTAAACCAAGCCTCTGGGAAAGAACCCTGGAAATAGATGGTTAAAGGACAGCCAGGCAATTAACAAGCATGATAAAGTTAAAAATTGAAGATAGGAAAGTAGGTTAAGAGCTTATCTCCCTCTTTCCAACACGATTTGTTGATCCAGAAGGAATATAAATTGGCTTCATTTTACAGTGGAAAGAAATATAGTGGCAGTCCATAGTTCAGTCGGCAAGTAAATGGCTCTGCTATTTTCCATTGGATGTTTCCCTCTTTTAAGCACATAGTTCTGAAATAATTCTCAACTTGTTGAGTTTTAGTACAAACCTGAATATCCTTTTGGCTTTCTGGCATCACAACAATGTGACAATGAACTAATAAAGATTTAAAGGTTAAAATTCTGAGGTAATTGTACCCCAGTAAAGTAATTGAATTTTTTACCAAAAAAAAGGCGTGCAAATGTATTTAGTATATATTTTTGATGGTTTAAAAAATATGAGAAATAAATGGTAAAAAATTATAAAATTTAGCTGATAGAATACAGCTAAATTCTGTCGTACAACATATGACAGGATTCACGCATCGTGATTTTCTCCGGTGGGAACCATGTACAAGTTCCCTATTGGCAGCCCTTTCCTCCCTATGAGCCCCTCTTCTCTACTAGACGGAAAGCCAACGAAAGGCTGGGACTTGGTTCCATTCTTTTTTGCATCTAAAGCACCTACTAGTCCCTGAGCGCACACACACTCAGCTCTCGGTGAATATTTACTGAAAGGGTGAATTCACGTGTATGACCCCATGACTTTTGGAGAAACCGCTATTATGCCTCCGGATGACTGCAGACCTCTTGCTATCGGAGCTGCAGGAAGTCCACCCCACTCAGAGCTGCTCTTCCAGAAAAATGCCTATGGGTACCGTGGGGGAGCCACCTGTTCTCAGGTTGATCAGATGACCTTGCTTTCCACCACTTCTTTCCCTCACTGATATGGAGGTTCCAAAACCCAGGTGTGGCCGTTTCTGTTGGTTTGTCCCCACCTACCCACCTTTCAGGTTCATGGGAATAATTGTCTTATAAAAGTTGTCTATGGTGTTTCTGGTTTTGCCCTCTATTCGCTTGATCGTTTTCCATGTTCAGGAACTAAGCTACCACTACTTTCTCA
Organism: Carollia perspicillata; assembly: GCA_004027735.1. Lineage (NCBI taxonomy): Eukaryota > Metazoa > Chordata > Mammalia > Chiroptera > Phyllostomidae > Carollia > Carollia perspicillata. The sequence goes on along the minus strand of PVKM010015910.1, from coordinate 24,111 downwards.
AACGTAAGTCCCCTTTCCCTTTGAAAATCACATCAACTTCAACTTTCTTACATCAAGATCTAAGCTATCTTTTCCATTAACTTAATACAAGGACTCATTTAGTAGTGCTAACTCAAGAAAGTTTTCGTTGGAATTTTTTTCTTTAACTTTCGTGAACACAATAAAATAACCTACTCACCACAGAGTTAAAAATCAAAATGAATCCTCTTTGTAAACACCAACTTGGTATTTGATTAATTATGCCTATAAAGACAGTGCTAATTCCTCATTTCCATATAATAGGGCTTGAAATAAAATGTGTACTCTTACACTAAGCAGCCCAATCTGGCAAAAAAAAATATATATATATATACATACAAGAAAGTAATGTCATTCCTTCTTAAATGTCATTGCCCAAAGAGATATATTTTCAAGTCTATTTTGACAAAGATAGCCTTGGCTCCAAAACCAGTGACATTTAAGTGGTTTTTATGAGGCTATGAAACAAAAGCCATCCCACAAGAGCCACAAAAACATATTCCAGTTTTTTTAAAACTACATTACAAGCATTACAGTAAACAGAATTAACATCAGCATGTAGGTGAATTATTCTAAATGTCTTCAAATCTTATTCCTCAATATGTTTCTATGCATTAGATTAGGCTATCTACATTAAATTAAAATATTCCATTTTTTGTAGGAAATATAGGGAAAAAGACCAAGTGGTTATTGGGAATGGTGTTTAAAAACCAAGACTGAACATAATGTTGCCAACCAAAATGTCTTCATTCATTTGTATTTATTTATTGCCTACTTTGTGCCAGGCATGCATCTAGCCCTGGGAATACGATGGTTAAAACCATTTTTTTAAAAACCCTCACCTTAAGTGAGGCTTAAATTATAGAAGAGGAAAGATAATAATCAAATTATATCAACTAAACAGTTAGTATAATAGATTTTGATAACTTCTGTGAAGAATAGGAAGGGTAGAGATATGAGGAATACCTAATAGCCAAGGGTTTAGGACAGGGTTGAAATTTTACTCAGGTTTGTATGTGTTCATATGTTTCTACTATTATGAACAATTTTATAGGGATCATGTGTAGCCAAGTATTTGCAAATGTGTCATTTTTTTGTAAGATAATTCACTAGCCTTTATATTTTCAAGAATTTTTTAGACAGGGTTAAACTGACCATTGAAAAGTTCGCAGAGCTGTCCTCGGAGTCCCCTATTGGAAAGCTCTCTCTCATGGCGAAATTATTAAACCATCCACTACTATTTTTCTAGGAACACGGATTCCAGTTATTTTTACCTTTTATAAATTTAAACCTATTTGAATTTAATTTTGCTGTGAGCTTATAGGAATGGATTTTACTCAATTATTCTAGTCAAATAACACAATTAATTATAAAATGCCTTTTTATATTGATTTGAAATTTTCAAATTTGGTTATATAGTTTCTGTTTTTGGTTTCTGCATTCAGTAATTTTTCAATTATATATCCTCAATCATATTTGTTAATATTTGGAAAAGTTGCTGGTATATTTCAATTATCTTATAATCAGCCATCTCACTGAGCTTTATACTTAATTCTATCATTTCTCAGTTGGTTCAATCAGTTTTTTTTTTTAAGATTTTATTTATCTTTAGTGGGGAAGGGAAGGAGAGAGAGAGAGAGAGATATCAATGTATGGTTGCCTCTTGTGTGCTCCCCGCTGGGAACTGGCCTGCAACCCAGGCATGTGCTCTGCCTGGGAATCGAACCATAGTTGTTTGGTTTGCAGGCCCGCGCTCCATCCACTGAGCTACACCAGCCAGGACTCAATCAGCTTTTTAAAGCAGGTGAACATCCCGTGCAAAAAATAAGTCCTCTCCTCTCATCCAAAATATATTTCTAGCTATCATTTTGTGTTTATTGCACTGACTGACCCAGCAGAGCAAATCTCTATTCAATCCCCACTGACTTGACGAGGCGCCTAGCCTCAAAACCGTGGAATGGTTGATCCACATGGGATTCTCTGCCCATCGAGGTGAGCCTTTCTAGACATAGCTCTAACTGTTAGATGGCTTGTCCAAGCAAAACTCTGTCTCCCCGCTTCTCCCATTCATTGTCTTTAGTACCGTATTTCTGGGTAAATATCGTAAATACTTCAGGCGATCTTAACTAGGGGTCCAAAAATAATTGTGCTTGAAGGGAACCACAAACCTCCTAAAATTGCAGACAAAATTTGATGATTTATATGCATGTTGTCAGGGCAAATGGTCCAGTCTTCATTTGATTTTTAAAATATTCTATGCACCAGGAAGCCTCAGCTGACATAAATTGATGTCTATGAATGATTAATATAATCAATAGTTACATTTAGTAGAATTCTGGGGGTATTTGTATTGTTTAATACATACACACCCATAACTAGGTGCTTTCAACGTATATTTCTTCTATTTTATATAAATAGACAATGCAGCTAAATCCCAGGAAATACATGTTGTCAATTTTCATCCTATTTCACTTAAATGATTACTCAAGACAATTATCAAATTTATTGCTCAGAATGAAGAAGCTTTATAAAAATAATTATTTAAACAATTAATGACTCTTCTACAAAAAATAAGTAATATTCATTCTCTGTGTACTACTCAGAAAACTTACAAAATTCATTTTTTCAGCCTCTGCTCATGTCTCTCAACTAAGTCTATATATTCTCTTTTAAAAAATAACAAAACTAAACATTCCATAAGGGAAGCAGCATCTGCTCTAAAATGATGTAAAACAGATTTTAAAAGCATTGTTTCAAATTTGTACTCTTTCTCTTTTTATTTTAATTGTTGTTCAAGTACAGTTTTCTGTTTTTTACTCCCATCCCAGTCCACCCCCCCAGTGCTCCCCACCTCCCTCCCATTTCCACCCCCCTTAGTTTTTGTCCATGTGTCCTTTATATTGTTCCTGTAATTCCTTCCCTTTTTCCCCTGAAATTCCCTCCCCTCTGGTTATTGTCAGCCTGTTTTCTATTTCAGTGTCTTTGGTTACATTTTGCTTGCTTATTTGTTTTGTTGCTTAGGTTCCTGTTAAAGGTGAGATCATATGGTATTTGTCTTTCACCGCCTGGCTTATTTCACTCAGCATAATGCTCTCCAGTTCCATCCATGCTGTTGCATAGGGTAGGAGCTCCTTCTTTCTTTCTGCCGCATAGAATTCCATTGCGTATATGTACCACAGTTTTTGGATCCATTCATTTACTGATGGGCACCTAGGTTGCTTCCAACACTTGGCTATTGTAAATTGTGCTGCTATGAACATTGGGGTGCACAGGTTCTTTTGGATTGGTGTTTCAGGGTTCTTAGGGTATAATCCTAGCAGTGGAATTGCTGGGTCAAAAGGCAGATCCATTTGTACTCTTTCTTAAAACCTATTTCTAAACAACTGCTTTTCATGACTATCAAATTTGACAATAAAGAAGATGAAAGAATGTAGCAAGTTATGACTCATCTTCTTTGGCTCATATATAACACTTAACTGATTTGAAATGAGATTCCAAATGGTACAACTGTGCCATTTTCTGATGAAAATAAAGATGAACAGTGTGGCGATTGCTGGGGGGAGGGAGGTATAAGGGGACTAAATGGTAATGGAAAAAACACAATAATGACTAGATTTTTTTAAAAAAAGAAGTACATGCAACTCAATGCCATTAGAATTTTCCCTAAAAGCTATTTGTAAATGTTCAGCTCTGCAGCATTCTATACCAAAGTGGAAGCAGATACTGTTCTGTCTGGAAAATGTTGCAGGCAGAGGATGTATTAGAAGTTCCCAGCGCTAGCTGCCTCATGAGTGAGCCTACTTCACAAAGCACACACAGAACTTTCACCAGACTGCCATAAAAATAAGGAAGACAGAGGAGCCTGTCACTTCACAGCCCCGCCTTCAGACCCCTTGGCTTCTGGAATTCTGAAGACTGGCAAGTATATACGTAGAGAGCATTTTCACTTTCCGATAGTTCACATGCCCTAATTCTGTTCCATTCCACTTTCATAATAGCTAAACACACCATACATGCAGAGCACAATCCGTAAGCATTGCATACGTACACACTACATTAATATTTGTACTATACATATAAAATGTATATCTTCACGAGACCTGATAAGATTCATGTATTATTTTATGGAGGAAGATAAGGAAACTTTCAACAAAATTGGAAACTGAGGCCCAGCAGGAGGAGCTGGGAATCTAACCCAAACATCCGGGCTCCAGAGTCTATGTTCTTGGCAAAACTATGTTACCTGAAAAAATATTTACACTGTTTCTTAAAAAGGTAAAATAGTATTAAAGGATTGTAAAAAAGAAACATGTAAACCCTGCCCATTCCTTTCACTCTACACACCCTCTCATAATTCAAACACCCTTAATTGCTCCTTTTCACATTAAATTTTGTATTTCAAAAAGAAATCAATAAATCAACTGTAAACCCTGCTAGTTTCAAGTTATGGCAGATGAGGACCTAGCTTTGTTAAGCGCCCAGTCTTGGACCACAGTCTGTGCTTAAAGCAGTCAACCTCTTTACACCGTCATGAGCAGGCAAGTGTTCTTCACCGCTGGGTCAGGCAATGCATTGTGATCCCTCCCACCTTTTTTTATGCATCCTCAAATCTTCAAATCATTCTGGGGTTGATAAAGGCTTTTTGTTTATTTGCTTGTGTTCAAAGTACCCTATAGCTATTTCTATGAAAGTCAAGGATAACTTGTTCCAAATCTGTGATCTGTAGAACACCTATTAACATTACTTTTCACACGTTGAAATTCATCAGTTTGGGAGGGAGTACCCCTGAAGCCTTTTTTTCAGAACCCTCTGCTTTCCTGTCCCTGTCTAGACTGGTTTCCTTCAAGAGTCAGGATTACTCCTGAGATTTTCTTTCAGTATTCTTCTATGTTAGACCCCTTATGCCACCTTCCATGTTTTCATATTACTGTGGTGTAGTTCCTTGTTTTGCTGGAGCACATCATCCAGTAACCTTCTAAGAAAGGATACACGAGTAGTCAACATTTTAATTCTTGAATTATGAATGCATAAATCTTCATATAATGGGAGGGTACTAAGTCATAGTACCCTAGGCTTTATTACATTGCATTTAGCTGACAGTATGTTTCCTACTTCCTGAAATGTAACTTTCTCTGGGGAAAGTTTTAGTTTTTTTTTTTTTCTGATTCAACTGAGTCCTGAAACTTCTGTGGAATGAGCCCTAGCGGGGTCTTTTTCTTTCTTAGCACTGAGCACTTGTGAGTTCCACTGCTATCTGGAAAACATTGTTTGAAATGTCTCTGTTAATTCCACGTGTCCACTTTCACAATTTTCCCTCATTCTGGAACTCATTTTATAGATTTTCTCCGTAGAAGTTATCCTTTATTTTGCTTACATTTTTCTATTCTTTTTTCCTCTTGTCCTTAATTATGAAAGGTTTCTTAGACTTTGTGTGCCTATTTACTACGTCCAAGTCTTTTTTATCTCTGAGTACTCTTTCCATAACACATTATTAGTGTGATAGTATGATACAGAGAAAATACTTTCCTGGAGATATAATTTATAAAGTATTTTAAGAATGTAATCTCTCCTTATCCCAAATGCCTCTCTGTTCTCTAGACTTAATTTTGCTGTTTGATTAGGCTTTCTCTTTTAGGGTGGTGACTTTTCTCAAAAATTTTGTTCTTCTTTGTTTCCAGATCATGTTAGATGAGGGAACACCAAGACATAATTACAGGCTAGGTGCACAGCTGAGGCTTTTTGCAAGGTCATCAGGAAATAAAAAGTTTTGCTGGAAGAGTTTGAAACGTCTCCCACCGGAGGTATTTTTCTCCAGTTTCCTGCCTGAGCAGAACTGACCTGACTCTAAGCAGCCTCATGTTAGGCTTGAGAGTTCCGTATGCACGAAGGAGACGCTCGTTTAGAACTCCTGGCTCCAGCCTGGCTTCCCTGGAATGATTTCTTTACCAGGAACTTCATGTCCTGAATACCTCTGGGATTCCAAGGTGAAGGGTTGTGGAAGGAAAATAATCTCTCCATTAGCTTTCTATTTTTCCCAAAATGTCTGGAAATGTTTTGTTTTCTTCTTTCTCCTCTTCTATTTGTCACTGTATCTGTGTTTTTTCCATGTTATTTTGGAATGATTTCAATAGGGAGGAAGAATAAATGATTGCATTTGTTCTACCCCGGTTTTCCTGCAGGTTTAGAGAAGTATGTATACTGGCAGCCTTGTTTCTTTGTAGTTGTAAGAGCTGGAGTATGAAAACTAAGATGTAAGAGGGCTGAATTCCTGCCCAGTTTTACAGTCTATCCATGTCTCCATGTTCATGCTGCCTACCCCCGCTGCAGTGTCATTGAGTCACCTGTATGCTGGGCAGGGGCATGGAGGAGGTGGGACACATACCTGAAGGTGGTAATGAGGAGGGAGTGCCAGGTATTACCACAAAGGGGGAAAAAGAGCTTCCTTCCTCTGCACTTGTTAATTCTCAGATTAAAGGTGTGTATGCCCTGGTTGGAGACGAATTCTTTGTCCGTTCATTCAATAATATTTGTTAAAAGTCTGTTATGTTGACACATGATTTCTAATGAAAATATATCTCTGCACATAAAAATTGTACAAGAATGTCCATACGAACAGTATTCATAATGGCCAAAAAGTAGAATAATCCAGATTTCCATTAACTGGTAAATGGGTGAATAAAAGTTAGTATAATCATACAGTGGAACAGTATTCAGCCATAAAAGGAATAAAGTATTAAAACATGCTACAACACAGATAAAATTTGAAAATGTCATGCGAAGTGAAACAAACCAGTAACAAAAGACTACATAGTGCATGATTCTGTTGATAAAAAATGTCCAGAATAAAGAACACCTATAGAGGCAGAAAGTATATTAGTGAGGAGAGGAGAAAGGCAAAAATGAGCGCTGATGGACCTGGGGTTCCTTTTTGGAGTGAAAAATATTTCCAAAATTGATTATGGTCACGGTTGCACAACTATGGACATACCAGAGAACATTCAGTCACACAAGTTAGATGAGTGAATTGCATCTCAAAAACCTGTTTGAAAATACAGCATCAGCCTTGGCTGGTGTGGCTCAGTGGATTGAGCACCAGCCTACAGACATAACGGTTGCTGGTTTGGTTCCCACTCGGGGCACATGCCTGGGTTTCAGGTCATTCCTCACAGAGAGGGATGTTTCTCTCCCTCTTCCTCTCCCTCACCCCTCTATAAAAATAAATAAATAAAACATTTAAAAAACAAAATACAATAAAACACAGCCTCTGAGAAGGCTGAACAGGGAAAAAACCTCCTACATGCATTTTTATGGAGTCAGGAATATAAAATTGAATAACATTGATGAGGTTCTAGAGCTTAAATTCTACTGTAGGGACACACACAGAACATAATTACAAACTCTGATGAAACAAGAGGCCCAGATAGAAAATGAGAAGGGAAGGGTGCTGAGGGTGATCAGAAACACTGAACTGAAAGCCAGTTGCCGAGGAGGAACTAGCTACGACGCAGAACGATGATGAAAAGTGAAAAGATCCGTTCAGGCCCCGGGGCTACATGGCATCAAAATCTAAAACAAGCAGGAGAGAACTCCCACTTGTTCTAGGAGCTGCAAATTCTCCCAGGCGGCTGGCAGCAGTGAGGATGTGAGTGGGATACCAGGAGGCTGTGGAGATCACTGAACTTGGGTCAGGTCTTATATAGCTCATGGAGGGTTTGTCAAGTACATTCTAGGAGGAATGGGAAACCTCAACAGCAGTGATTTCCAACCGAGGTGCCCCAGGAATTTTTAAAACATGATTCCTGACTACTTAGGGGTACTGACCTCTTTTCCCTTAGATTGTCAAATAAAAAAAATGACAACAGCGAACAGAACAATAGCTGTCCAGTGGGAATGCCCCGTCTTGAACCATAAATACAAAAGTCACGTAATAGAGTTGTATCTTCCTGGTCATAACGCACAATAAGGTTGTGTCTGATTGGTCCATTCTTCATAACAGAAATCCTTATGTACAAGTATAGGCATAGGACTCATTTAAAAAGTCACTTAGGAGCGAAAAGGGTGATAATTGCTATTATCTTTTGTAAATCAATCAAAATTATACCTTTTTTGATCAGACTGGCGAATATATATATTTTTTGGTCTGCTACAGAATTTTAGTAGTTTACGTTTCCCATGAGATGAAAAAGGTCGAAATCACTGCTCTAAAGGGCTTCAGGCAGAATGGCAGTATTAGACATTGTATAACATTATTCATCTTGCCACTTTAGAATGAATAGAATGGAGGACAGTTTTGACTTTCTGCCTTAAAACTGCCTGTCCACGTCTGAACAGGAATATCAACACTGGTGAACCTACATCACTATCAAAATTTCAAAACGTATCTCAGCAGCGGCAGTATTAACTGGTAAAATCCATATGGACAGAATCTCTAAAATGTTCATAGCCGGTAACGCCATGTCCTGAACTCTGCCCAGAATATAACAAATTGTAATGCACAAGGACATTGGCTGGGTCACCGTTTATAAAACAGAAATACCGGAAACACACACGAGTGTACAAAATTTGTCAGTAGCCGCTAACTCTTTAAGAGTTACTTCTAACTAGCCATACTTCTTCAGACTTACAGGTACCATCGTGAAAATAAAGCCACATCTATGTAAACAAAATTCTTAAGTTGTAAATCCAGGGCACGCATAATTTGGCTACTTTGCTTTTACTAAGTAGTCTGTTTTCAGGTGAAACAGTTGAAAGATATTATGGGGAAATTAACTAATAAACTTGAAAAGGGCCATTAAACTAGTTTTTGTCACTCAAACTTTGGTGAAATGTTTCAGATAAATGCTCCACTTAAAAATAATCAATATCTATATATAGGGTAGGGCAAAAGTCAGTTTGTAGTTGTTCATGTGGAAAATACTACAATAATTAATAAATAATAATACAAGAAGAATAAAGTCTGTATTTCACATGCTCACGACTCTAAGCCTACTTTTCCCTCACCGCATATGTTTACAGGCACATAAATGTACCCAGGTGTCCCTTCCTTGAACAGTTCATATCACACACACACGGCCAGAAAGGTTTCTTTTGCAAAAACATAGAAAACCCCAGGATGTGCCGGAGATCGTCACCATTTCCCCTGAATTTTTTCTGGAATAATAATAAGTTGTACATCAAAATGTCTTCACAAAGAACATTATTTTTAGAAGGAGAGTACTTAGTGTAAGTGAAAATAGTCTTTTTCCCAAGTGCATGCGGAATTTTTTCTTCATTACCACTACCTGTGCCCTAAAATATAGGGTGTCAGCTTAATTCGTAGTTTGCTGCTTCTTTCCCCGGATGATGAAATGGAAGCCTCTCCCGGGTCGGAAGACGTTCAGTTCTCTTCACGAGGCGCTAATGGCCTGCCATCTGGATTGTGCTGAACAAGAAAATCCTCCTCGTAAGCCAGACTCTCTCCCTCCACAATGATGCGAATCACCAAACACAGGAGCTGCACCCAGAACGGCAAACTGCTCACACGAAAACCACATCGGATACATTCTGCCGGCCTCGCACCGACTTTGGGACACGGGGTCGCTGGGTGGAATAATGCAGAATTACAAATACTATTTAAATTGCTTTTTGGTGTCGGTGTCTTTATGGTTTACGGTTTTGGATCAAGCAGATATAGGTTGAGTAGGCTTTGTTAAATAAGCCTATGATAATAATAAGTCCCGGTGCATTGAAAATTTATCCTTATTCAACATTTAAATTCATGGCCTGACAGGCGTGGCTCACTTGGCTGAGCCCGGTCCCACCAAGATGAAGGTCGCTGGTTGGATTCCCGGTCAGAGTTGAGATCCTGGTCCCAGGTTGGGGGTGTTGAGAGGCAACCAATCGATGTTTCCCTCCCTCTTTTTCTCCCTCCCTTCTCCATCTCTAAAAATAAATAAATAAAACCTAAAAAACCCCACTCAAGTTCATAAAGACGAGTCCATATAATTAAACATGAACTGGTAAAAGTGTATCTTCCCAATGACTCTGTTTATACCAAGTCCCCAAAAGTAGGTTTAAAGAGAAACTTGTTCAGAAAGAAAATGGAAAACACCTTGTAATATATTAATAGTATAATATCACTGTGACATCCTAAGTACAAAAGTGAAACATTTAATAAAACTTCACATTGTATAACTCATATGTATACTAAGAAAAAGTAACTGAAATAACTCCTAACTCCCAGTCTTTCTAACAATTTTACTTTAATCGGGCCTAAAAGTCGTTGGAACCACTAAGAAAAAACGTAATTGAATTTGTAAGACCTGAAAAGGTTCACCTCGCAGAGAAAACGCAGCAAGTCCTCACGGTTAATTTTGGCTGTGTTTTTGTGGAAAGGAAGGAGCGTTGCCGGGAGAGCAGAGTGCGTTCAGCACAAGGGCAACGAAACAGGCGCTAATTAGTCCCCGGCCCCCAGAGGGCTGGCTTGTGTCCCCGTGAGGAGCTCCTGGAGACAGAAGGTCTCTGCCGGACTAACTGGGTGACAGGGGTGAAGCCTCCCTCCACTAATGAACACATCAGCGACCTCTGACCTCGGTCTTTGCGAATGCAACTCCCTTGGAGATGGAGACCCAGCAAGTCCCTTCTGGAGGAGGAAGTGCCTCCCACCTCGGAGACCTCCTGGGCCTCAGGACACATCACCAGCTTTTCCCAGAGGTTCTCGGACTAGCTGATGAAAAGCAGTGGAAGAACTAACGCCAAGATATTAAAAAGATCTCCTCCCTCACCAGAAGCAAGAGCTTGGCAGGCACCACCCAGGGCCTGGCACCCATAACGCCCCCCCTTTTTTTCATTACAAACTCTTTTATTACAAAATTAGAAGCACACAATTCTGTCACATGACAATATCACAGTCAAGCACACCCTATGCCATTTTAGGTGAAGTGATCCGACTGCTGTCCATCTCGTGTGAGACATTCGTGACCCCACCAAACACACTCGTGCAAGCCTTGCTTCCGCCGGACCCCGTATACGGAATAGGAGCATTATTTTTCAGAGAACCCTAATGTAAGGGTAATCCAACAAACTGATATCAGAATCCCCGAAACGGCAAAGAGCAGGGCGAGACATTCTTCCAAGGCAAATTACGGCCATAATAAAAGCCACCCACAAAAGTGCTCTAAATATTCTTTCAGTGTGTGTCCACGATCACGTCCCAGGTACAGACTGGCTGTGGAAGCACACTGCTTGGCCAGGCGCAGTCTTTAATAGTAAATAAGGGGAAATAAAGGTTTAGCTAATACATACATAACCACAGTTCGTAATCTCAAAAATCAAATTTAATCTCCAAATTAAATATTTGTGTGTGCTGCTCACACGAAAGTCGGTAAGACTGACACCGTGGCCTCACTATGCAGAGACCAGTGCAACTGCAACTCTGAGGTAACTCCATTTTCTTAGTGTGGGTGATGAGAGACCTTGGTATAAACACAAACAGAATGTAGTTTTACTAAATTCTCTAGCTCCCACCCCGTTTTTCTAACTGTATGGGTGTTATTTGACGCTGGTTTCATCTCTGAAGGTTTCGAACATCATCTTCTCCTGAGAAAGAAGGGAACTACAGAGTCTCTGCCCTACTTACACTGGCGGCAGGAATAACCACCTGCCAGACAGAGCACTAGCTCCCCTGGGCCCCTGCGGAGAGGCTCGCGCTCCCCCCTGGGCTCAGCAGGAGTGCAGCCCTGCCCTCCTAGGAAGTGGCAGACATCATCCTGAGAAGGAAGAGGCTCAGTGCTCCCGAGCAGACAAGCAGACGAGCAGACGCAGACGTGCCCTGGAGTGGCAGGCTCCTGCTACAATCGGCAGTGCAGGCCTGACCCCCAAAGCAGAGAGTGGACTTGCCTGGCCATGCTAAGTGTCAAGGAAGAAAACCCTATCAGGGTCCTTATCCACAATACCCTTCCCAAGGAAATGCTTTCTTAAGTGTCACTTTCTTAGTCAATAAATGACTGAGCATCAGTCTGGCATTGTAGGAATCACAGCAAAGGCCCTCCCCTTCCAGTGTCCCCCCCAGAAAAGGGCCTTGAGGTGCACGATGGCCGTGACAGAGCTATCGTGAGGACAGTTACCCACCATGGCTTTCCCTGTAGACAAAAACACTGTCAGGATTTTGTCTCTCAAGGAAGTATTTGCATGATTACTTCCTTACTTTGTTGTTTTAGAAGCACTGTAATTATAATGTTAAAATCTACTTTTTCAGATATCCTCCCGTTAGAACTCTAAATCATAGTAATTGTTTATGTCTTCCATTTTCTTTTTCCAGTTATGCAATTATTCAAACACTCCAAACCACTCCACAGTGGAATTTGTTTAGTATTAGTTCACTTCTTAGTCATTTCCCATTTCTTAGAAATGCATGATGGAACCGAACCACCATCTGATTTCAAGTTCTTCCTTTTTTAGTAACATTTCTTTCTTTGGGGGAAGGGTTATCAAGGAACATGTATAAAGGACACATGGACAAAGCCAAAGGTGGGGTAGGATTGAGGGTGGGAGGTGGGGAGGGGTGGGGTAGGGGGAGTGGTGAGGGGGAAATGGAGATAACTGTACTTGAACAACAATAAAATAAATAGAAAAAGAAATATTTTGCCTCATGTGACTGACTTGGGAAAACATGGAGAATTTTAATTTCGTGAACTTCATTCACTCAAAAAAATTTGGCACACTATTCCGATTCCTGAAAGATAGCCCTATGTGTTTTATCCAGTAAGTGGTAAAAGTTTGCTTGATATAATAGAATTTTGAAAACCAGAGTCTTTACACATGGTTCAAAAAACACAAGTATCCTTTGTGATCATTTAACTGAGTGTGCAATTAAAGTTTAGCATTTGATCTGTATGTGAATACTGAATCAAAGAGATTTCTGGAAAGATCATGCTCATCTTTGTTATTTAGACTGAAGGCAGTTGCCACATAAAGTTCTTTCATGAAAAAAAAAATGGTAATATATGTTGCAACATATTTCCACTAAGGATTAAGAGACTATTCTATATATAATTTCAACCTTTAAAATTCTAAAGAACATGACAATCCCATAGATTTTGTGACAAGGCCACTTATCAGTTTGTCTCTACAAGTGTCTTCCTGGAGGAGGAAGCCTGTCAGATTATTTAGTAGATCCTTCTAACACGAACATTCTTTCAAACTCTTGATTTTCATTGGACTATAAATGTCATTAGGTTTCATAAATCCTCCTCTGGACTTTGCTGTGTTTTTGCAAATAAGAACCTTAAAATTACACGCTTCCTAAAATGCATTCACGCTATGCGTGAGCACTAGAGGCTACTGATTTCTGAGACAATATCTATCTCCAAGAAGGCGAAGACAGTCACTCCCAGGCTTTGCGCAGCGGGTGCACGGGCTTTCCACAACTGGTGCCATTCAGCACTGTGGACAGCTCCCATCGCGGCCTGAAATTCAGGGCAATTTCCCTCGAGTTTCCAAACATAATCTGCTTTTTACTGCTATACTTGTTTGCTGTTAACTGGACACCTATTAAAGCTCCTTACTGTGCTCGAACACTCCTTTCGCTGATTTTTTTTTTGAACGAGTTCAGTTCATCAATTAATTAAGGCCGCCCTGAGTGACTAGTTGTTATTGTTTGTTTTTAATGGAAAGCCCAGACTTATTCGGGAGCGAAAACAACGTGGCCGCGGGGTGTGCGCAGGCTAATAAGAGGATCTACTTCATGACCTTCATTTGATAATCTCTACACACGCTCCTGAGCGAACGAATACTAGGGCGACAAATAAGATCGGGAAACGTCTTAATTTTAAGTCTCCGAGGCAATCTACCCTGACAGCAGACAGCTCCCTGCCCTTGTTCTCGAGCTGGGGGAGACCAGAGAGAGGTTTCTGAAATAGACTTAGAGTCAAGGTCAAAAGATGGTATCCCTGTGTTTCAGGAAGGGGCTCTGGGAACGCCCGCGTCCCTGTCGGGGCTCGGCTGCGCGTGGCGCTCCCGCCCAGCCCCGCAGCGCGGGCGGCACTGGGCTCTAGAGCCAGGGCAGCAGTCCGAGCGCAGATCCCCGTGCCCAGCCTGCCCACCGCTGTCTGCTGGAACGCACCGAGGCTGCCCTGCCTCCGGCAGACGAGGAGCAGACGAACGCTCCCGAGGAGGGAGCGGCCGGAACTGCTGGGACCTGTGGGTGACTGTCCCCGGCCAGCCGGCCAGCCGTCCCAACCTCTGCTCAGCCCCAGGAGCGCCTCTTCCCCTTTGGGGAGCGATACGCTTCTTGGGGCCAGAGCACGAGGAAGGGTGGCACCCCCCAAAGCCACTCTCTGGCCGCGTCCTTACACTGCCATCTGCGAAGTAAAAGTTTCCCCGGCACAACTTAGCATCCTCCCACGGGGGGTCACCGTGGCCTTTTTCCCGATCGGTCCCCAAAGTTCGCGAGGCGAAGGCGGACAGGCTTCCGGGGTTCCCGGGCCACAGGAACTCCACGTCCCACCCCATCCTGGGTGGAAACGAGTGGAAGAGCCCGCTGAGCCCGACTGGGGGCGGGGGGCCGCCGCAGCGCCACCCTCGCCCACCCCGCGCCCCACCCAGAGCCCCGCGCCCCTCCTGGCGCCCGCGCGAGCACGGCGCGGGCGGGACGGGCGGGGCGCGCGGAGCCCTCACCTGAAATCGCTGTAGGGGTGGATAATCCAGAAGCCTGCAGTTTTAACCCTTTCCTGCTCCTTCTCCACCGCCTTCTGGCTCCCAAACATGCGGAGCGAGAATTTGTTGACGCCGGGCTGCAGCATGGAAGTGAACTGCCTCTGCATGAAGCCGTACTGCCGCCGGGGCCCCTCGGCGTCCTCCAGGCCCCCGGCCGGCTCCTCGCCGCCGCCGTCCACCTTGAAGCACACGGAGTTGCCCAGCTCCTTGGCGCCCGTCCCGCCGCCCCCCGGCGGGCTGCCCGACCCCTTCTCGGCCCCGGCCGACCCCGCGCCCGTCGCGGGCGGCTTGGCGGGGAAGACGCTGTTGCCATCGTCCCGGCCGCTGGACGACGAGTTGGGCTTGCCGCCTCCTTCCATGGCCGGGGGACGCGGCGGGTGCCGGTGCCGGCGCCGGGACCAGGCTCGCCCGGGGCTGGAGGCTGCGGGGCCGGGGCCGAGCCGGCTGCGCGCGAGCCCGGCTGCCCGTCGCGCCGGCGGCGGCGGGGCGGCGGCTGCTGCTTCCCGCCCGCCCGCTGCTCGCTGCGCGCCTCGCTCCCGCCGCCGCCGCTGCCCTTAGTGGCTGCGCTCGGGCTGCGCCGCGCGGGGCTGGGCTGGGGCTGCCGGAGCCGGGAGGCTCCGCTCGGCCCGCGCGCCAGCGCCGCCCCGCGGCTGCCCCCTGCCGGCCGGAAGGGTCTGCACGCCGCGCACTCCCACTCTCGCTCCACTTCTGCCCAGCGTGACATTGAACTCGGGAGCCCTGGGAGACACTTCTCCTACCCGTTGTTAGAGTCGGTATATATTTGTTCAAAGAGGAGAGAGAGCGAGAGACACAGGGAGACAGACTGAGCTGGTGGATCTACTCGCATCCCAAAGAAACCAGCATCCTAAAACTCATTGGGACAGTGTCACATTGTTTGAACGCCTGTTTGAATGACGTTACAGAAGGGGAAAGGGGGAGAGGATGGCTGGCTCCTCGGGCAGAAAATTCACGAGTAAATCTAGAGGTACGGGTGAAAGTGGGGCTTGACAATGGAGGATAGGTTTCATGAGCAGAAGGGAAGTTCGGAGTGGGTGGGTGGGTGTGCTGGAAGGTAAGAGCAGACAGCAAAACGTGCCAGGTGTGGGTACTCAGAGTTCTCAGCTGCTTAGGGCTTCTCAGACTAAGCTCTGCACCCCACAGACAACTGACCTCCTTCCACTTATCCCCGCTTATTCCCTCAGAGCTCCCCAAGCAAAGCAGGGCATGGGATTTCCTTCGTGCCAGGGCCACTCACACCGACACGCAGGCCAGCAGGTCCTCCGAGTGCCTTCACCAAGACAAAAAATTGTGCTAGGGATACCTTGCCAGAACTGACCTATCTTTCAGATAAGTTATGTAATCAAGAAAACACACTAAGAGGCAGGCTTATTGGTCAGTGTTCACCTACACCTCGCCCGAAACCAAAATGTCTTGGCATCTAGACCAAAGGTAATCACCGCTTCAGATGGGGGAAACTTTTCTCAAATGAACAATTACAGCTGTGACTGATGCCGCTGAGACTCCTCTCATTGCCTCTGTGTCTCCCAAACCCACTGGGACCTCGGGCCAAACTCACCGGTCACTCAGCAGGGCAGCACCCAAGGCTGAAGAGATGTAAGCCTCCCAGATGCCCCAAAGTATCTGTTGCAGACACAGCATTGTCTTCCTGCCCACGGCCTCCTCAAAGGAAAGCCTGCCCTGCCAAATGTCCCTGGTCTCACGAGGTCCTTTCTGCTACAGCCATGTTTGCAGGGGGAGGAGCAGGCACCTCGAGGAGGCGATCTGTGACCAGCTGGCCCCTGATGGCCTTGCATGAAGGAGTGAGCGGCCAGTCAAGGTGCTTTCCTGAAACGCTGAACGGTGGTGAAGCCAATTCGCCCTGGAAGAGGCGAGGACAAAGACGAAGGAAGAGAACCGGGTGTCCTCTTGAGGGGCAGAGAGCTGAGAAAGGGAGCAGAGAACACAGACAGAGCAGGGAGAAGCAGAACGCGAAGCCATGAGGCCCCACGGTGCTCTCATTTTGTAAGATTTTCCTCACCATTCCACATCCCCGAGCCTATGCTAAATCTCCTTCCGAGAGCTCCATCCTGACTCAGACGCCATCTGTTCTCAACTAATCAAACACCAGAACCCTAAGAAATTAGTACCGGTGGCCAAAATTCTATGGTAAGAAGTAGGGAAACTATGAATAACATAGTGCTGCGATCGATGAAATTAGGGATTTGGGGAATGCAAGAGGCCAAGGGCATGAGGAAGCAAAGGGATGGATGAAAAGCAAGCCTCGCCCGAAGCCCAGCTCTTCCTGGGAAAGGCCCCGTTCCTGGCGCAGCTTCTCTCGATTGCATCAGGCGTGCTCCCTGCTCTTCTCCCGTTCCACACACTTCTCCATCCCTGTGTTCAGTCATGAGTGTGGCAATGTATATTTTAACATAAATTTTATAATAGTGTTAAAATATACTACCTACAATGTAATGCTAACTGAGTGTAAGTCCACTTCCCTTTGCTTCTAGCCACTCCTATTTGCTCTATTTCAACTTCTTCCTGGCCAGGCAGTTACTTTAGTCCGTTTTTCCTGGTTTCACTGTCTGTACTAAACTAATATGGCAGAACTGTAACAAGCCAGTTTTCAAAATACAACAAAGAAGGATCTAAATAGGCTCACAAGTCTTTGGTTGCTCGAGGTACAGCTTTGAGGTTATTTCTCATCGGTTTGAATTCTTTAAAAAATGCATTATTTTTTTTTAATTTTGAGAATGTGTACATGACATTTATTAAAGTTTTCAGCAATAAAACAGTCAAGTTTCTTTGCCGTACTTTTTAAAAAATATTTTATTTATTTATTTCTAGGGAGGGGAAGGAAGGGAGAAAGAGAGGGAAAGAAACATCAGTGTGTGGTTGCCTCTCATGTGCCCCCTACAGGGGACCTGGCCCGCAACCCAGGCCTGTGTCCTGACTGGGAATCGAGCTGGCGACCCTTTGGTTCACAGGCCAGCACTCAATCTACTGAGCCACAGCAGCCAGGGCACTTTGCTGTGCTTTTAGATTGCTGATTGCAAGTCATTTACAATGTGAACATAAATGAAACACTTCCTTAGAAAAAGAGAGAGAACTTGTGAGATTAGGAGAGAGTAAAAGCTACAAAAAAATAAAAATAAAAAATAAAACAATGAGACAAAGAGACAGAATCAGCAAATACATTTTAAAATGTGACTTAATCATGAAATTAGCTTCTGTGGCTAGAACAGATAAATTTCTCTCCTTAATTGTTCTGTTTCCGAATTCACTGCATGAACGAGAAAAGGTTTCTGACCAAGAAGGAAACCAGGGCCTGGTTGTTCGCTCAGCAGAGGTGAGGGGGCCAGAATCACAGACAGGAGCAGGGCAGGCCCTGCTCTCCGTCTTCCCTCTCTCCAGCCCCAGACCTGGATTTCACTTTCCTGTTGTCCTTTCCTTTTCTCCATTGCCTGTCCCTTCCCTGAGCCACCCCAGAAACATGTGCACCATGTCCCGAGACAGGCCGAATTGTGAGGATCACCTCTGCTTGGCCCATTTTCCTTGTCTGCTCAACAGCGGCTTTTCAGTCATGTCAGAAATAGGACTGATGTCACTCGACTCCACATCATTAGATGCCCGTGATGTTAAACAAAGTCCCTTGTATGCCAGCGGAATCCAATTCCTGAGGACTCACTGAAGATCAGTTATGATTTTATTTCATGAGAACGTCCTGAAAGCAGTTGTGATGGGTGCTTTTCAGTCCATACCATGATCATGTATCTTCTGAACAGTGTGCCCTGTTTCCTTCACTACTCTGCTTCGGGTCTAACTGCAGACAGCCATGGAAGATTAATATGAAACTAAAATAAAAATCATGCCACAGACTCGGGCACATGGGAAGTGAGACAAAAACGATAGATGAGTGACTTGAAGATTGAAAGCTTATTGGAAAATGCTCAGTGAAACTTAAAGATTTAAGAAATACAACCTTTTAGTCCTCTTAGTAGGTGAGAAGAACGTGTTCAATGCCTATTTCACATGCAAGGAAACACGGGGATCCGTCTGCGTTAAAGAAAGCCATCGTAAGGAACAGTGGCAAGAGTAGTTTACCGTAGGCAGCCTCGCAGCCTCCACGTGTCTTAGGCGCAGGAAAACCCAATTATCTCTCTGAAAAGCATCCATCCGTCTTGGGGAAGTGCTGGGGCTGCTGAAGCCAGAACTAGACACTCATCTCCGCGATGTCTGCAACGTGGAGTGTTTTCAGCTGAAAACATTGCTTCCCTGGAACCCCAAAAGAATCAACTGCATAATCACTATAATTAGAAATAGAATTTAGAAATCAAAAACAAAGTAAACATGAAAAAATTAGATTAAAAGCGAAAAGATGGAAAAAGGTATTCCATACAATAGTAACAGAATGGGAGCAGAAATAGTTATACTAACATCAGAAAAAAATAGACTTTAAAGTAAGAAAACTATGAGACAAAGGATATTATATATTAATAAAAGGTTCCATACAGCAAAAAGATATAATAATTATAAACATTTGTACATCTACTGACAAACCATTAATATGTATGAAGCAAAAGCTGGAAGAATTAAAGGGGAAAATGAACAGTTTTACAATAATAGTTGAAGACTTCAATACCCTACTCTCAATAATGGATAGAACAACCAGACAGAACATAAGTGAAGAAACAGAGGACTTAACAGCACAATGAACCAACTAGATCTAACAGAATATTCTATACAACGTTCTATACAACAATAGCATACACATTCTTCTCAAATGGACGTGGGACATTTCCCAAGATAAATCACGGTAGGCCACAAATTAAGTCTCAATAATTTTTTCCCCTTTATTTTTTATTTTAATTGTTGTTCAAGTACAGTTTTCTGTCTTTAACTCCCATTCCAGCCCACCCACCCAGCCCTCCCCCTTCCCTCCCATTTCCACCCCCTCTAGTTTTTGTCCGTGTGTCTTTCATACTTGTTCCTGTAAACCCTTCCCCTTTTCCCCTGAAATTCCCTCCCCTCTCCCCTCTGGACACTGTCAGCCTGTTTTCTATTTCAGTGTCTTTGGTTATATTTTATTTGTTTGATTGTTTTGTTGTTTAGGTTCCTGTTAAAGGTGAGACCTTGTGGTATTTGCCTTTCACCACCTGGCTTATTTCGCTTAGCATAATGCTTTCCAGTTCCATTCATGCTGTCACAAAGGGTAGGAGCTCCTTCTTTCTTTCTGCCACATAGAATTCCATTGTGTAAATGTTCCATAGTCTTTTGACACATTCATTTACTCATAAACAAAGCAACAAACAACAAGTGTTGGAGAGGTTGTGGAGAAAAGTCTCAATAATTTTTTTAAAAAAATAGCTATCATAAAATGTATCTTCTCTGACCACAGCAAGAAGTTAGAAATCAATAAGAGAAATAAAACTGGAAAATTTACAAATTTGTAAAAATTAAGTAACCCACTCTTAACCAATGGATCAAAGAAGAAATCACAAAGAAAGTCAGAAAAGGCTTAAGATGAGTAAAAACAAAAATACAAAATGCCAAAACATATGGGACACAGTGGAAGTAATACTAAGGGAGAAATTTAAATGCTTACATTAAAAAACGAGAAAAATCTCAAATCACAATCTAACTTTACAGGGTAAGGAAGCAGAAAATAAAATAAATAAATAAACCCAAATTTATCAGAAGAAAGAAAGTAATTATTAGAGAAGAGATAAACTGAACAGAGAATAGAAAAGCAATAGAGAATGTTAATAAAATCGAAAGGTAGTTCTTTGAAGAGATCAACAAAATTGACAAACCTTTAGCTTGGTAGGCTGAAAATAGAGAGAGAAAAAATTTAAAAATCAGATATTAGCATTAGGATATTACTGTCAATTCTAGTGACATGAAAATGATAGGAGAGAATAACTGTATGCCAACAAAGTGTATAACCTAAACGAAATGAACAGTCTGGGAAATACAAATTCTTCCAAGAATACACATCATGCAGAAACAGAAAATCTGAATAGATCTATAACTAATAAGGAGGTTGAATCAATAATCAAAAATCTCCCAAGAAAGAAAAGCCCTAGACCTGATGGCTTTCCTGGTGATGTATACCAAACATTCATAGCACAACAAATACCACTACTTAAAATTTCCCAAAAATGGAAGAGGACAGAATACTTCCTAACGCATTCTATCAGACTAACATTACCCTGATAGCAAAGCCAGACAAAGACACTACCTGAAAACTTCAGACAACATTCCTTATGAATGTTTATGCACAAGTCCTCAACAGAGTAATATCGAATCCAATTCAGCAGCATTTTAAAAGAATATACATCATGACTAAACCAGATTTATTCCCGAATGCAAGGACGGTTCAACATACAAAAATTATTTAATGTAATAGACCATGGTAACAGAATGAAGGAAAAACGTATTTCACTTATAAGGAAATACATAGTGGTCATTTGAATTGATGGAAAAAAATCATTTTGATACAGAGAGATCTGATTACATCATTGGGGAAAAGTAGGGAGGGGACATAGGAGGAGGCTTCTGGAGGCAATGGTAAGGAGCCTAGGGTGGGATTGGCTGAGAAGCCAAATGTCCTCAGAGAGCATGGAATTATGGGTGAGAGGATTTGAAGAAAAAAAAAGTGATCTCTGGCTCTGGCTCTGGCTCTGGCTCTGGGACTTTCTTCCTCTAGGATGCCTAGATGATTGAACTACAGCTGCCTGCATTTCCCAACGGGTGGTATTTTGGATGGGAAGAAACTCCAGGTGCAGCCTACAGCCAGATGGCCTGGCAGAGGGTGGCAGAGTTCTTCTTCTTTGGGTGTTCTAGGGGGGAAGACCTCTGAAGCAGAAGACTGCCATTCTTCCAAAATCGTGTAGCTTTCCTAACTTATGTTGTTTTGGTTTGTAAACTAACCCTAAAGAAACACAATAACTGAAAACGAACAGGGAAAAGGCTAGAACTCAGGTGCTAGAGTTTAGCCTTAATTATAGGGTTAAGCGATTAAGCTGTAACTAAAGAGTTAAAGAGTTCAGCCTTCATTTATGGGCTTAAGTGACTAATGCAAGTGGAAAGCTGTGATTTCAAAATTGTGGAGCTTTTACATAAAGACTCCTTTCCTTCATCACTAAACCTCTGCCTCTGGAATTTTGCCTGGAGGGTGGCGGCAGGGAGCGGGACCCAGTTGCTCTTCGCTGACAATTTGACAAGACCTATCATTTCAACTGATGAAGAAAATCATTTAGCTGTTCACCTATCATTGGTGAACAACTGAACGTTTCTCCTCTAAGATCAAGAATAAAACAAAGATGCTCGCTTTCCCCATTTTATTCAGCACAGTACTGAAGTTACATTTTGTTCAGATAAACGACTGTTAATTCACTCTGTATGCCACTATCCATTTCACTACGACTACACGATGATTGCAGTGCATGGCAGTTGTTGATTCGCATCTTTTTCCCTTTTATGTCAGCACTGTTATTTCTATAACTTCTCGTGATAATTCCAGCTTACTCTGTGCTGGACCTGGGCTGTGTGCTCCATTTCAACTTTGTGAGGCGAATAGTGTCTCCATTGTACACACTAGGATCAAGAGCTTATAAACATAAAAATTTGACATAGTTTTTATGTGGCGAAGCTACCTCTTGACCATAGTCTGCTTCCCACGCTGCCTGTGCTCCTCACTGAAATGATGCGTCTCTTTTAGTAAGAAGTATATGTATTTTTCCAAACTCACACATTTCAGGGCTTCAAAAATATTGAAAGTCTCATCACTAGATGAATGCATGAATGAATAAATGAATGAGTGAAGACAAAATGGAGTTAATAATTTGCCAGTACTGAGCTGATGGATGTTATTTTCCTTCTTAAAGCTGTGTTCCCCTTTGACCTTTCACTTCCAAGTTCACATCTTGTGACCCATTGTCTAGGAGAGAGGAGGTGGGCCCTGTCACAAAGAGGCCTTTGAGCAACTCTCAGTCCCAGAGCTGACTCCCTCTACCTCTTCAGCAAGCCATTTCAGAGAAATTGTGAAAATGAAGCTGCACAGTCTTACAAATGAGGCTTTTACTGGTTTTGCCTCCCACTCAAACAGAATGCATAAACTGGGTTGAAGGGGGGCAATTTTGTGATTCTTGTTGTCCCTAGCAATTAACAAAATCCTGCATTTTGAGGTTTTGTTTACCTATTTTTTGTGTTACCCTCCACCCCACCTAAGCAATGGCAATTACTTTACACTTCTTCACTTATATCCCCTATTCTTAGTAAATAAAGAACTTAATTTTTAAAAGTGACCTGGCATTGCAATAAAATTTTAGCAGAAGAAAATAGGGTAGAGAATTCCACAAAGGACAAAGCTTTGACCTCATTGGAATGGAGAAATGAAACAGCATTCTTGCATTCTGGAATATTGGTGCCCATTTAGAGAAACTTATTATTCCTTTTTGTTGAAAATATTTTTAAATTGCAGGTGGAGCCTTATGTTGACTTTCTTTGTATAACCCTTTTCTTTGAGTTAGAGCCCTTTCCGAACTCCAGGAGGTGAGGATTGAGCTCCAATTGCAGGACCCTGCTCCCTGGCCTCCCATCACAGGTGCAGGTGCTTGACTCAAGTCAGGAAGTCATTCTCCCCACGATCCGAGCTCTCAGCCCAGACTAAGGAGGCAGGCAGTGGACCTGGAGCTTTCCATGATAACCATGTAGAGATGCAATCCCTAGTATCTCCCACAAGAATTCCAGAGAGCTGCCCTCACTTGTGTCTCCGTGTTGGGATCTGCCTTAAATCACACGAGATTCCATGCTGTGTATTCTTTATTTTTCCCTCTAGAGTCAATATGTCTGCCCCTCTCCTCCCTCTCTGCATCCCAGTAGACCGCAGCGACAGGTCTCCCTACATACTCCGACTCCCCAAAGCCAATGGGAGGGACCGACAGAACACAGAAGGGCAGGAGGAGGAAGGGAATTAAGAGTTTTAATTCCCTTTGTCCTCCCTTCCTCCCTTCCTCGTCACAGTTCTGCCCTAGGGGCTTTCTTCTGTGGCCAGGGTTCGTTTGGCCTTCGCAAAGGCCACAGGCTGTGCCCTGTTCAATGATAACGTCTGTCCTCTTGCCACTTTACAAGTGGCAACGCCTTCCTGCTGTGGTTCCTTCTTCACCGTCACCTGCCTCCCTGTCCTTGAGGGTCTTTCAACTCGGCCATATCCCTGTTTGCCCTATCTTCTTTCAGGAAAACATCTCCATTTACATCTGCTGAGGGTGCCATCTTCTTTTCTGGCCTGGAGCTTAACTAGTAAAACTTCTTAGTGTGAGTGTAATACATTCTTTGTCAGTGTCGGCATCTGCTTCCCACACCAAAGGGCCCACAGATCTATGGATTTATCTTCTT
>PVKM010015909.1:0-27400 GCA_004027735.1 Carollia perspicillata | reverse complement strand
CGAGAGGGATCAATGGTTTTCGTTCTACTCTCTGTCGGATCCCAGACCCCTCCACACATTCCCCCAAGCAAACTGGGCCTTTCTGGCACTGATTCCCAGTGGGTGGGTTTGTGTAAGTTCTAGGACCCTGTGGGTCTCTCCAATGAACTCTCCTGTGAGGCTGGGAGTCACTCCCTGGGCCTCAACCCCCACAGGTGTTTTCAGGCTTTATTTCCCAGTGCTGGGGCCCTGGGTTGCGCAGTCTGTCTTGTTCCCCAGTTATCTGTGTGAGAATGTGGGACCGCCTGGTCACCTGCCTTGCGCACCTTGCCCTGCTTCACAATCGCCAGCCACCACCTGCGTGTCGGAGGTGCTTTTTGCCTCCCGTGCCTCTGCTTTTTGTGCCACGACCTGTCTCTACGCAGCTACCCTACTCCGCCCTGCTTACCGGTCTGGGTGGATGTGTCTATTTTATCTCCTTGGTTGTCCGACTTCCTTACAGTTCAATTTTCTGTCAGTTTTGGTGGTTATTTTGTTTCTAAATTATTGTTGTTCTTATTTTGATTGTGCGAGGAGGCACAGTGTGTCTACCTATGCCTCCATCTTGGCTGAAAGTCTGAGAAAAAAGTTTTTAAGGAAAAGGGAACAGCTAAAATGAAGCCTATGAGTTTGGACTGGTTTCTGACATATCAGTATAAACTCATGGGTTTTTAATTATGTACAGGAGGTATAGAAATATGCACTGGGATGTGTAGATTAACATATGCTTATTTCCTAGTTCTCTCTGCTGAGAGTATCTAGAAGCAATGAGAATACCTAGTACCCAGATCTTTATTTCTAAGCACCATTCTCTAATAAAAATAGCAGGAGAAACTTGGAGAAATAACTGATACCTAAGCCGAGTCTAGGAAAATACCAGGTGAGCCTGGACTGTTGTGCAGTGCCAGAAAACAATGCTCAAAAAAGGATGTCACAAGAACATAGGAGCCAACCTGAAGGAGTTCCTAATGGCCAGAGCAACAGAATAAATAATGATAGTATTGCATTATGATCCATAGACCCATGGAAATGTCATTTTAAATTTCATGCATCCGTAGTGATATAAATAATTGATTATTTAAATGAATGAGGGGAAAAGGACAACTCTGTTTTTAGAAAATTCCAATTAATAAATGTAGAAGTAGAAGTAAAAAGGAATAATGAAAAATTAGGCACACACCACAGTAATAACTATTGCAGAAAAACAGAATTTATGTAGATTCAAAATGCCTCACCCAAGATATATTTTAGCATAAAGGGAAAGGTAGTAAATCCATAATGGTAAAACAGAAGAAACCACCTCAACCAAGTGATCAAGGTAAACATCACAGTAATACTATATATCTCTCTATATATCGTATTCATATATCATAATCATATTTATATATATCTATACCTATAGATACATATGAATATGATTAACACTTTGATGCTTTGTATTGAGAAGGACACAACATCATCTCCATGGTATTCTTGTCAAAAATACAGAACCTCAGCTCTGACTGGTGAGACTGAGTGTAATGGGCATCGTCCCACAGAGCTAAAGGTTACCAGTTCAGTTCCAGACTGGGGAACATACCTGGGTTGCTGACCAGTCCCAGCTGGGGATGTGCAAGAGGCAACTGATCGCTGTTTCTCTCACACATCAGTGCTTCTCTTTGTACACAATCTGCAACTGAGGGGCTTTCAAAAGAATAATTAATTAAAAATTTTCAAAGCTGTCAATAATGAAAGACCCGGGAACTCTTACAGATCGCTAGAGACTGGGGAGAAATCACAAGTAAATGCAATGTGGAGTCCTGGAAAAGAACCTAAAATAGAAAAGGAACATTCTTGGAAAAGTTGGTGACATTTGTATAAGGTCTTTAATTCATAATATTATACCAATATTTCCTTGTTTTGATAATTGTACTAAGATTATGTGAGATGTTTACACTGGGGAAACTGAGTAAGGAATATACATAAAATCTTTTTACTCCATTTCTGTAAGTCTAAATTTAATTCTAAATAAAAAGTCAAGCCCTGGCCAGTATGGCTGAGTTGTTTGGAGCATTGTCACATAACCAAAAGGTTGTAAATTCAATTCCTGGTCAGGGCACCTACCTAGGTTGTAGGTTCGATCCCTGGTCTGGGTGTGTATGGGAAGCAACTAAAGGATGCTTCTCGCTCATCCATGGTTTTCTCTCTCTCCCTTCCTCTCTCTAAAAGCATTGAAAAATGTCCTTGGGCGAGGATAAATAAATAAAAAGTCAATTTTTAAAATTTGACTTTTCAACTGTATTCATATACATTCTTGAAATACTGTATTCTCTTGAGTTAAGATACTCTGCTGCTTTTCTAGGAGACTCTCTTTGGACACTGTTAGTAGATTGTGGTTTTGACAAATTATGGAAATACAGGAACTAAATAGCAGTGGAAAAATATTTTAAGACACATTTTTCTTAGCTGTGTCCAGGTAGCTCAGTTTCTTAGAGTATCACTCCAGTACCCCAAGACTGCAGTTCAATCCTGTCAGCACACAAGAATCAACCAATGAGTGCATAAATAAGTGGAACAGCAAATTGTTGTTTCTCTCTCTGTGTGTCTCTCTCTTTCTTTCTCTCTTGCTCTAAAAACTCAATAAGTAAGTAGGTAAATAAACAAGATGCATTCTTCTCAAAGTCCTTACCTAACCTGACATCGCAGGAAAAACAAGCTTCTCTTAGATGTAACAGAGATGACAACAATTTGAACAACAATAACCATTGAACTGTACCCACCGACCACCAACTCCAGAAAGGGGATAGTTCCCACCGTCCTGACTGCTGCTCTCTTGGATTCCAGGGAAAACAGGGAGGTGAAGAGCAAGCACATTCTGCTTGGGATCTGTGCATACACATTTTAACCACTGAAGCGAGGCCCAGAAACTGTTGGTCTATGGCTATAACTGGCCTCAATGTGTGTGTTTTAATTTTTTAGTTTTGAAAGGTTTTTTTCCTTCGAAACGAAGAAGATCAAACAATGCTGGTCCAACCGCTAAATGGGAGAAGGAGGAGCTCCTTCTCCTTTGGCCACCACGTGTGCTCCGCTGTTCACCTGAGTTCCAATCGCTATTGGTATTACTACTTACACCCCACCCACGGGTGCTGTTTCCATTGCTACCCATCCTCTGCAGATATTGCAGCTTGCAATTCCTATAATAAAATATTTTTTATTTATTTGAGTTTGTTGCTCTGTTGAGTATGTTTTTATTCTAATCAGTATGGGTTAGTAAATGCTGTTTTTTAAAAATTATGTTTTACTGATTATGCTATTACAGTTGTCCCAGTTTTCCCCCTTTGGTCCCCCCTCCATTTTGCACCCCCCACTCCCTCAGGCAATCTTCATACCATTGTTCAAGTTCATGGGTCCGGTGTATAAGTTCTTTGGCTACTCCATTTCCTATACTGTACACTGTAATTTACATACCCATGGCAATTCTGTAACTACCTATTTGTACTTCTTAATCTTCTTACCTTTTTACTCATTTCCCCAGAACCCCCTCACATCTGGCAACAATCAAAATGATCTCTGTATCCATGATTCTGTCTATTCCTCTTGTTTGTTTAGTTTGCTTTTTTTAATTCAATTGTTGATAGATATGTATTTATTGCTGCTTTATTGTTCATAGTTTTGATGTTCTTTTTCTTAAATAAGCTCTTTTAACACGTTATATAATAATGGTTTGGTGATGACGAACTCATTCAGTTTTTTCTTGTCTGGGAAGATTTTTATCTGCCCTTTGATTCTGAATGATAGCTCACCTGGGTAGAGTATCTTGGCAGTATGTAGGTCATTGCTTTTCATGACTTTGAATATTACTTGCCAATCCCTTCTGGCCCACAAAGATTCTTTTGAGAAATAAGCTGACAATCTTATGGGAATTCCCCTGTAGGTAACTGGCTTCTCTGCTGCTATTAAGATTCTCTCTTTTTCTTTAAGCTTTAGCATTTTATTATGATATGTCTTGGCATAGGCCTATTTGCATCCATCTTGTTTGGGACTAGAGAGTCCAGTGCTTCCTGGACTTGCATATCTATTTCTTTCACCCAATTAGAGAAGTTTTCTTTCATTATTTTTTCAAATAGATTTCCAATTTATTGCTCTTTCTCTTCTCTTTCTGGCACTCCTATGGTGTGAATGTTAGAATGCTTGAAGTTGTCCCAGAAGTTGCTTGCACGATCCTTGTTTTTTTTTGGATTCTTTTTTCTTGTTGTTGTTCTGATTGGTTGTTTTATGCTTCCTCATGTTTCAAATCATTGATTTGATTCTCGGCTTCATCCACTCCATTGTTGTTTCCCCTTAAACTGCTCTTTATTTTAATTAGTGTATCCTTCATTTCTAACTGGATATTTTTCATGCTGTTGAAGTCCTCACTACGTTCCTTGAGCATCCTTATAATCAGTGTTTTGAACTCTGCATATAATAGATTGCTTATCTCTATTTTGTTAAGTTATTTTTCTGGAGTTTTGATATGTTGTTTCATTTGGGCTGTTTCTTTGTCTCCTCATTTTGTCAGCTTTCCTGTGTTTGTTTTTATGTATTAGGTAGAGCTGCTTTGACTCCCTGTCTTGGTAGCATGGCTTAATGTAGTAGGTGTCCTATAAGGTCCAGTGGCATAGCCTCCCCTATCACCCAAGCTGGGTACTTGATGTGCACCCTTCATGTGGGCTGAGTACACCTCCCTTTTGTAGTTGAGCCTTGATTGCTGTTGGTAGGTCAATGGGAGGGATTTACCCAGGCCAGTGAACTGCAAGGACTGGCTGTGACCACTGACCACCAACCTCCACCCTCTGTGGAGATTCAGCTGTGTGGGGGGCAGGGTGGTGATGTTCTGATGTGGTCCAAAGTTGTCCACTGGATACACAGGCTCTTGGGTTTTCTGGATGATGCAGGCGAGGGTCAGCCCCGACCTGTGTTTTGCCCAGGACCACCCTGCCGGAGTTGTAAAGCATTCTGAGATGGCTGCTACTTGTGGCTGGGCTTGGAGATTCCCATGCAAAAGAAAGCTCTGAAGCGAGGCTTTATTCAGGGCCTAGGGAAAATTAGCAAGAGGTACAGGGCTGGGAGTTCCCTAATGTGAGCTATTGCTTGTTTGAGAGGTTTAGGAAGTAGTGAAGTATGAGCCAAGACCAGATATTCATGTGGAAAAGCAGCTTGGGTGGGCTAATAAATTGGGCAGTGCTAGTCTCTGAGAATCTCCAGGGCAGGGCAAACAGTGTTAGCCAGGTTGATGGAGTCTCAGATATGTTGCCAGCCTGCAACCTCTGTGGCTCTGTAGGGGGAAGGTTCAGAAAAGGGACAATGGCCTCTGCCCACGTTTCTGTTTGGGAGAAAGCTGTCCCCCAGCTCTTACCTTGATACCAGACACTTCAGTTTCTCCCTGTATGCCATTGGAGCTTTTCAAGTTGCTACCCTGGTGCTGGGGTTCAGGGGGAGGGAGTCTGAGCAGGTGAGTCCATGTGTAGATTCTTTAAGAGGAACCACTTGGGGCTCCAGAAGTTTCTTCCACTGGCTCAATGCCTGCTGGTTTTTGCAGCCAAAAGTTAGGGGGACTATCTTCCTGGCACTGGAACCCTGGGCTGGGGGACCTGGTATGGGGCTGGGACTCTTCACACCTGAGATATCCCTCTCGAATTTTTACCTACCACAGGTGGATGTGGGACGAGCCTGTTCCGCATCTCCATCCCTCCACCTCTCTTACCAGTCTGGATGGACATGATTTATTTATTTCCATAGTTGTCAGACTTCCATTCAACTTTATTTCCGATGGTTCTGAGTGATGGTTGTTCTATATTTTAGGTGTAATTTTGATGTGGTTGTGTGAGGAGGCAAGCTGTGTTTACCTTGCCACCATCTTGACCAAAGTCTGTTAATACCATTTAAAAGCATAAACATGATAGCCGCTAACATTTTGTGAACACCTCTAATGTGCTGGGGAATGCTCTGGGAGGAACACACATTTGACCTGTATTAAAGCTCTTTATTGCATTTTACAAAGAGAAAACTGAGGCTTAACATCATTAGCCAATAACTAAGTAACTTGCCCTGGCTGGTATAGCTCAGTGGATTGAGTATGGGTCTGTGAAGCAAAGGGTCACCGGTTCGGTTCCCAGTCAGGGCACATGCCTGGGTTGCAGGCCGGGTCCCCAGCAGGGGACACACGAGAGGCAACCACACACTGATGTTTCTCTCCCACTCTTTCTCCTTCCCATCTCCTCTCTCTAAAAATAAATAAATAAAATATTTTAAAAAATAACTAAGTAACTTATTCAAACTCACACACATAATGAGAAAGCAGACTCAAACCCAGGTCTTAAGATACCAAGTTCTGTATTCTTACACTATAGCAAACATTTGCTTTTATTGCTTTCATTTGCTATACTTACATGGTTGCCCATCTGTAATTTTTGATACTATCACTTCTTTATTTCACTTTCAAATTATGAGATATATACCAGCACAAAGTGTAGAGAAAAATAAAGTGAACATTTGTGTACCCACCACCAGACTTGTCAAATTTTAGTATTTTGCCATATTTGTTTTTTAACAAAATACTACAGATACAGCTGACACTGTGTATATAGCCTTTCGTATCACATCTCCCCTCTCTCCCCACTCCCATAAGTAACCACTATCCTGAATTTATTAACAATACCCTTCCATGTTTTGTTTATGTATATCCATAAAAATCACACCACAAATATCTATCTTCACTTTTTCTTTTCTGTCAATATTATGGTTTTGAATGTTATCCATGTTAATATGTGTAGCCTGAATTAATTTAATTTATATTTTTATTATGTTTAAATTTGGTGGGGGTGGCTTTAGGTTCACAGAATTGGATCAGTCATACTCTTTGGTTCATGGTCTGCCAGTGACTCCTTTTTATTAAGCTTACTTTTAATATTGCAATAAGCACTTGCAAATGCATGGTGAAAAGCAAAATCTAGGTCTTGGACAATGAGTCTTGTTTACCCGTATCACATCCCAAAATTCTGCCTTCTGCCTCTTGACATCTCCATCATCCTGAATTTCATCTTCATCATTCCCTCAAGTTCTATTGGATCTATGTATATTTATTTTTTAAAGTATATATTTATAAAAATTTTAAATACTATTTTTCACTGACCACATTTGCAAAGATTAAGCATAGTACGGGTAAGGCAGAGGGGATATGAGCACACGATGCACTAATGAAGAAGTCTAAATTAGCAGCATCTTTTTGGAGGACTTTTACTTCTTACTTTAACACAACTGATTTGTCTGAGCTTTTTAATAATAACAAGTATCTATTAAGTGAAATTGTAAAATACACCTATCCTTTCCTGAGGGTTCTTTAAGCTTCCTGGTCTTTACATGTGCGAAGTTACAGTAAGACATTTTATCTTTCTATAGAGGCACCTTCTTCTTGGCTTAAGTGATCAGAGCTACTCTAGATTTGTATTTTTTTTCCAGTCTTTCATGTACAATATCAGCAAACAGTTACTGAACTAACTGCTTTATGCCAAGCAGCATGCTAGACATTGGCTATTTAATCTGATGAGGGAGACCTCAGATTTAAATAATCACAGTGTAACGTGACAAGGCAAACAAACGAGATATGTACAAAGTACATACTTAGGAAGCTGAGAGGAGGCATCAGTGACTACCACCGGAATTCAGAGACTTTCCAGAGGAGATGATATTTGAGCCAGTTCATGAGAGGGGTCTTTTTGCCAATGGTTTGCCACCGAGAAGACAATGGGAAATGAAAAGAACCACATCGACATCAAAGTCGTTAGAGAAGCACATCTAGATAGGCCCACAACCACTCAATCACAAATGTGAAGTTAAGAAGGCAACTATTCATGACACAGGAGACACCTGAGTCTAGAAAATGAAGACTGAGTGTGAACATGACAGCAATACCTTCCTGATGAAATCTGAGGACTTAAATGGCCCCAGATCACAGGGTCATCAGGAAAACGTGATTACAGGAATATCCCTGGCTGACACTGCTGATGAGATTATTGCTGTGGATAAGGGTGACTATCAAGCTAGTCTCTCCAGGAATAGGCAGGCTGGTGAGCTTGGAATATCAGTCTGCATTTTTCTTTTCCTATAATGTCTTTTTTAGATTTTATACCAGGGTAATCTTGACCTCATGAAATGATTTGGAAGTTTATTCTTTGTTCTATGAAAGAGTTTGTGTGATTACTTTTAAGGCCTTATTTGTTAGAGATATATACTGAAATATTTACAAAGGAAATTAGATGATGTCAAGGATCTGTTTTAAAATACTTTAGGAAAAAAAGAAGAGATGAAACAAGAATGATGAAATTATTCTGCTGATAATCCTGCAAGTGTGGTTACGGATACCTAGGATTCAACATATTATTTTATGTGCTTTTAATTAAGTTAGAATTTTTTTATCAGAAAAAAATTTTAAAGGGGGAAAAAATCTGTCTAGTATCTTTCAGCACACTCTAGATGCAATCAGCCATGATCTTAGACACTCGGTCTTCACCCAACCCACAGTGATGAAACCAATCCACCCTGCCTGGAGGAAGAGACAGGATTGCCAACTTGATTAGTGGATATAGAGACAATCCAGGGCTTCAGATAGTGTTGTTTCAGTGGAAAGTGCTTACAGGTGACTTTCTATACTTTGATCCAGGACATATTAGAGTTTGACTCTGGCAGCTTGTCCCTATTCCAACCAGAAATGCTACTGGATCTGGGTTTTAACCAATTGTCTTACTATACTTATTGGCTTCAACAATTTTGTATTTTCCCTTCTGGCTGCAGGGTGGCTCAGTGGAATCCATTCTGTTAATACTGTGAGAGGGTGCAGCCAGGGGGCCCCCAAACAAACGATTTGTAATGGGATCCAGAATTCAGGGTGTCCAAGAAATATTAAAAATATGGGATGTCCTCACCCCCACAAGTCTGAACTGGGGGATGGGACACATGGAGCAGGGCCATTGAGTTGTTTTGTACAGCAACAGTTTAGCAGCTAACCTCTATAACAGTCATTTAACATATCTATAACCTTTAATTGGCTTCATAGATATGTTAAATAGCTGTGGCCATGCTTTGAGCCAGGGAGAAGGGAGTAACTTCCACCCAGGATGTAACTGGCAGGCAACTCCCCCTGGTTATAGCACCTGTGTGAGAGTTTGGAGATGATTGGCTTCACACCATGGAGCCATGCCTGCCTGGACTTACCTTGGCAGCCCAGAAAAGCTGGAAAAATATGGGAATGCTGGCAAGTGTAGCCAATTGTGGGAGGAGTCAGAAATGGGGCTGCAGAGGAAGATTGGCACTGGGATTTAAACCCAGGCACGGCAGCCATGACAAGAATCCCCACACGGCTTTAGCAGAGAAGAATCATGCACCTTTGGGTCTCCCTTTGCCACGCGGCTTAGGAAGCTGGAAAGCAAAATGTAGCAGCGATGCAGAACTCTCTCTTAGCAGCTTGGAAGAATGCAGGAGAGACACTGCCGGAAGGAAGGGGGTGAAAGGACTCTTGCTGGCGGGCCATGAGAAGATGCCATGTGGTTTTAGATTAAGAACTGGAGATCCCGGCAACACAGCTGGTGGTGCTGGGAACCGAGGGAGGCCTGCCAGCTGAGCAGGGGTTACTGGGAAGAGCAAGGGGCTACCTAAGCCACGGACTTCTATTTCTTTTCCTGAGATACAGTACCCCAGACCAGGCAAAGGGAGGAAGGAAGGACTGTGTGTGTTTGTGGGTGTTTCAAGGGACTTTGGGATTTTAATGAAGATATTAGTCATTACCCTTAAGTCTGTGTAACTTTTGAATAAATAATTCCTTTCCTTTTCACCAATCTCTGACATGGAGAGCTATAATTCCCTGGCAAGCAGGCAAGGTGATCTAGTACAGGGAACCCCAGGAGAAGGCGGGGTCCATTTGGTAACATTATGCAACCTCCTCTCCAGTGGCCAATCAAGGAAAATCATGGGAGACCACATGCGCAGTAGCTTTAAAGTAATACCATTACTTGTACATGCACAGTAAAAGCCTGCCAAAACTAGCCAGGAAGGATCCGCCCTGTAAGAACAGAATCCCTACAGCCCATGAGGTCAATCTCTGCTTGGAGTTGGCCTGTTCTGCTATAAACTCTGGGTGTTCAGTTCAATTCTTTGTCCCGATTACCAAGAACCTGGTTACCTGTGCCCACCTGTGACAATACCATCAATCAGTTGTTTCAATCCTAGTATAAAAGAGAGAAGACCAAGCCGGAACGTTGAAGGTGTGCCCGAGTACACACACATGCAGCCTTTTGAAAAAGTCTGGGAAGCTTACAAGTTCAAGGCATTTCAGGTTTCCTCTATCTAACCATAACCTGATTACTAAGATGACTTAGAAGAAATGTCAGACAGACACTAAAGTTGTTTACATGTCTTGGTTATTGTGAATAACACTGCAATGAACATAGAATGCACATATCTCTTTGAGATTTTGTTTTCATTTTCTTCAGATCATATGGCAGCTCTATTTTTAATTTTTTGAGAAACCACCATACTGTTTTCCATAGTGGCTGCACCAGTTCACATTCCCACCAATAGGGTACAAGTGTTCACTTTTTTCTGTATTCTCCCCAACACTTGTTATCGCTTGTCTTTTTTTTTTTTTTTGTAAGATTTTATTTATTTATTTTCAGAGAGATGTGAAGTGAGGGAGAAAGAGAAGGAGAGGAACATTGATTAGTTGCCTCTCATGCACCCCCAGCTGGGGACCTGGCCTGCAACCCAGGCATGTTCCCTGACTGGGAATCAAACAGGTGACCTTTGGTTTTGTAGGCTAGTACTCAATCCACTGAGCCACACCAGCCACGGCTTATTTTTGTCTTTTTGATACTAGCCGTTTTGAGAAGTGTGAGGTAATAATATTGCTGTGGTTCCAATTTGTATTTTACTGATGATGAGTGACATTGAGCATCTTTTCATGTGCCTATTGGCCATTTGCTTGAGTTCTTCGGGGAAATGTCTATTCAGTGCCTTTGACTATCATTCAATCAGATTGTGTTTTCGCTATTGAGCTGAATTTTTTGTGTCCTCTTATGATAACTTCTTTCTTTTAACTCAAGATCACAAGGATTTTTCTCTCATTTTTCTTCAAGAAGTTATGTTTTAGGTTTTAGGGATTTAGATATGTGCTCAATTTTGAGTTACTTTATCTGTTGCAAAACAAGGGTCAAGGCTCATATTTGACATATGGATGTCCAGTTGTTCCCACAACCAACTCTTCCAGTGAGTCTCTGTGGAACCTTGGTTGACAATGAATTAACCAAATGTATGTTAGTCTTATACCTGGACTCTTATTTTTCCCATTGATGTATTTTTCTGTCTTGCCACAAGCACCATACAGTCTTGATTATTATAGCTTTAGAATGTCTGGAAATTAAATAGTATGTTCTCTCCAACTATGTTCCCTTTCAAATATGTTTTGGTTATTCTAGATATTTTGGGTTTTTTAAATAAATTTTGGAATTAGCTTACCAATTTCTACCCAGAAAGGCTCCTGGGATTTTCACTAGGTTTGTATTGAATTCATTGATAAATTTGTGAAGAATTAAAAGCTTAACAATGTTGACTTTTCCATAAATAAACAAGGCAGTTCTCTCCATTTAAGTCTTGTTAAGTTCATCTCATCAACTTTAGTTTCAACATAGGAATCTTGCACATATTTTGTTAGGTTTATCCCTAAGTATTTCATGGGTTTTTTTTTTGCTGTTGTAAGTGGCATTTTTTAACATTTTAATTTCCAATTGCTTGTTACTATTCTGTATAGAAATATGCTTGATTGTTATATATTAATC
The DNA here is from genome assembly GCA_004027735.1 of Carollia perspicillata. NCBI lineage: Eukaryota > Metazoa > Chordata > Mammalia > Chiroptera > Phyllostomidae > Carollia > Carollia perspicillata. The sequence continues at coordinate 15,539 of PVKM010015909.1, read as the reverse complement.
TTGTGTTCTATATCATTATAATATACACATAGTTCTAGCACCATTTTTGTAGATTTTTTGGAATTTTCTACATAGGTTTCTACATTATCTTTGAATAAAGACATATCACAGGGAGATAGAAGGCAACTGAAGAGGGACCCCATTGGCCAAAACTAAGACAATTTGAGCATCAAAATAATGATAGCAAAGGATTATTATTTATAATATAAGAATTCACATGCTGATATAAATAGATACATAGATAAATGAATAAGTGAGTGAGTGAATGGCAGAGAAGGGAAAGCTTTTCTTTCAGTAAAACATAAATAAACAAAGAAATGATAGAATTGGGAAATTATCATTTGAAAACTATAAGAACTGATTCAGAAAAGTATCATCAGTGTAGAATGCTGCAACTATTCGGTGAAAGTTTGAAGAATGAGAGGATATTGGCACAGTCTCTAAGTATCTCCCCACAAAATACTTATTAACCATAAAAGGTAAAGCAGTAACTTCATAGTGGAGAAGCCTGGCAAGTATCACCATAACCAAGTGATCAAAGCTAACAAAGTTAATATCACTGGTAATGATATTAATTGACAGCATGTGCCTTCTGCTACAATGCACTAAAAATAACTCAGAATCACTTCTGTGGAATGACAGCCGAATTAGCATAACCCAAATATAATCATGAGGAAATATGAGAGAAACTCAAATTTGGAAACATTAACTCACAAATTAATTGTTTCCAGAAAGATGGAGTAAACAATCATTTCCCTATTCCTCCTACTGATTACAACTAAAATGTCTAAATCCTATTTAAAAAACAAACAAGACTCTAAAAGGTGAAGGGAAGACTAGCCAGTAAGGAACAACATGTGGCAGTTTTCTTGGATTTTCGTTTTGGCTCAGGTATGTAGCAGACTTGGATCTGAAAAAGTCAGCAACCCTGAATGAAACCAATGGGTACAGACAAAAAAAAAAGCCCCAAGAAAAGCCTATTTCTTTAGCCAAAGGACCAGGAAAAAGGTACCTGGCAAGACAGAAAATTTTTACACAACTACTTTACTCCAGTCAAATTCCACAGGAAAAACTGGCCCAGCACCCATTCGTGCCAGCAAAGACTGAATAGGGATCCGAGAGGTTTATTCCTGCAGCCCGTAAAAGGTGCCTTGACACCCCTGCCAGGGTAGAATCAGAGAAAGCCAGGTAGGAGCCAAGACTTCTCTCCCCATCTGGGGAGAATGAGGACACCTACCCCATAGCATCACTGTGGCAATCTGGCATCGCAACTCCCAACCAGCAGTGACAAGGAGCATCCCCATTCAGATATCAATGGAAACCAAATGGGAAACCTGGATTTCTACCTCCACTTACCAGTAACAAGATGGTATACCCCCAGTTTCCCCTGCAGGAATGGTGCAAAGAGAAAGCCAACTAAAATAGGTTTCAATAAAACTCACAATTACATTTAAAGACCTAATATAAAAATGTCAGGTTTCAATGGAGAATTACTAAGAACCAAGATCTCAACTTGAGTTCAAGAGGACATCAATAGAAGTGAACTCAAAGATGACAGAGATGACCCATTACCTATTCTGGAAAATCAGTTTGAACGACAATGAATTTCTTATCAGAAACCATAGGGGTGTTGGGGTGGGGTAAAAAAGTGAAGGGGTTGAGGAGCACAGATCGGTGGTTGCTAAGCAGCCATGGGGATGTGGAGTGCGGCACAGGGAGTGCAGTCAACAGTCATGTGTGGTGCCAGGAGGTCACTTTGTAAAGTATGATTGCCCAACCACTATGTTGTACACCTGCAACTAATACAAAATAATATTAAATGTAAACTGTAATTAAAAAAAGACGTGGAGGCCCGAAAGAAGTGGCACAATATTTGTCCAGTGACAGAAGAAAAGAATTGACAGTTTATAATCCCACACCCAGTGAAAACATCCTTCAGGGATGATGGGGAAATCAAGACATTGTCTGATGAAGAAAAACTAAACAGAATTTGTAATCATCAGATTTATCCTTAAAAATGGCAATAGGAGTTCTCTATAAAGAAAGAAAATTATAAAAGAAGGAAACTTGGAACATCAGGAAAGAAGAAAGAGCATGATAAATAAAAATATACGTAAAAGCCTGACCAGTGTGGCTCAGCTCATTTGGCATCATTCCACAAAGCGAAAGGTCACCAGTTCGATTCCAGGTCAGAGCACATGCCTGGGTTGCGGGTTACTTTCCTAGTTGGGGTACATGCAAGAGGCAACCAATCAATGTTCCTCTCTCACATCAATGTCTATCTCCTTTTCTTTCTTCCTCCTTTCCCTACTCTCTAAAAATAAATAACAATAAAAATGCATATATAGCTAAACACAATAACCTTTCTTTCTCCTCTTGATTTTGCATGACAGTTGAAGAAAAATTACATCATCTGTATGAGCTGAGTGTTTGTGTACCCCCAAACTTAGTATGTTGAAAACTTAATGCCCAAGATGAAGGTATTAGGGTGTAGGGCATTTAGAAAGTGACTTAGCTCACAAAGGGGAATCCTTCATAAATCAGAGTAGAGCTCTGTAGCCTTTCCACTACATGAGGACACAGTGAGAAGTTGGCATTCTGCAAACAAAAAGAGGGTCTTCACCAACATCCGACCATGCTGGCACCCTGATCTTGGACTTCTGGCCTCCAGACGGGTGGGAAATAAATTTCTATTGTTTATAAGCCACCCAGTCTATGGTATTTTGTTATAGCAACTCAAATGGACTAAGACAATCACTGCCTAATGTTCTAAATATATGTAGAGGTAATATTAAAAAAAAAACCAAAGTGCTGGAAATTCAAGAAGTGCAATAATGCATGTAAAGAAAATAAAAGGCATTCAGACTTGAAAGGAAGAAAAAAAACTGTTTCATTTGCAGGTGATATGATTGTCTATATAGAACCAAAGAAATTACCAAAAAAAAAAAAAACCATCTAAAAACAAAAGTGCGAGGTCAGTGAGATCTCAGGATACAAGATAACCATACAAAAATCAATAGCATTTTTATATACTAGTAATGAACATATAGACACCAAAATTAAAATACAATACCATTTAAATTTCTTAAAATAAGGAAAAATACTTAGAAGTAAATCTATCATTTTGTCCTACAAAGCACAAAAGTTTTTAATCCCAATAGAGTACAATTCATGTGTGTGTGTGTGTGTGCGTGCGCGTGTGTAGTTACTTGTGCTTTGGTATAATATCTAGGCCATCATTGTCTAAGCCAAGGCCACAAAAAGACCAACTGAATTGCAAAAGCAAATCAATGGAAGTGTTGTGGGTGGGCATTAGGTTCTCCCATGTAATCACAGGAAAGCATTCCAAGAACCCATGCTTGGGGGATTGTGGGGTGGCAAGACGGTTAACTCGTGTGGAAATAAAAGCTGCCCCTTGTGTTTCCAATGTCCTGTCTCCCTCTGTCCTGCCATGGAAAACCTTGTTCAACCTTTTCCTCAGGAAGGCCAAAGCAAAGGCCAGTGTCCTTTTAATATAAAGCAGGGCTTCTGCTTTATAGTAAAGCCTAGTCCTTTGGAGCTCACAGGCAGCTGCTAAGCAGTCTCAGTCCCCATCCAGATAGCTTAGCTTATTCATGGCTACTCCGGTGAGGAGTCCACATGGCTGCTGGCCATGTGGCTTCCAACGCCACGTGGCCATGGTGAGAGAATGCACATGAGCACATGGAGTGAAGCATCACTGGGTGAGCAAGAGAGCGACCTTAGTCCTTTTGGAGCCTATGTAGTCTGCTGTAGTCTATCTGCTAGAGCCACATGGTCACCTGCTCCCAGGCGACAGAGTGCACGAATGATCAGGTGGGTGCATCAGTGGGTGGGGTGAGGGAGAGAGAGAGCGAGAGCGAGAGCACTTCTTTGTTTATCTGGGGTTGTATTAGCTTGGGTTTGGAATGAAGCTGGTTCTTCCTCAAAATGTCCAATCAACTTCCCAAACCTTGTGCTCAAGCTTGATAGGTCCACCCCCTAGTTAGACTGACAAATCTCCATGGTCCAACACCACCCCATGTGCCCCCCTACCAATCTGGCATAGGAGTGGGGGAAAAGAGTCACGTTAATACCCTTGGCAAAGCAAGGCTGTGGGAAGCTATAGCTTCCTGGCCCAGCGAGCAGGCTCACGTTCCCCAGTTCATTGAGCCCAATGTCTAAGTCCCTTTGCTCCCCTTCTCTGTATCTTGGTAAATGCTGACCGTAAAGGCAGAGAGCAGCCTTTCCCACAAATGGTGCTGGGCATCCATAGACAAAAAAGTGAACCTTGACCTCCGTCTTACACCACATGAAGAATTAATTCAAAGGGGATCATGGAGATAAATGTAAATTGTAAAATCATAAAACTTTTCAGAAAAATATAGCAGAAAGTCTTTGGGGTATAGAACTAGGCAAAGAGTTTTAGACCTGAAACCAAAAGCAATATTCATAAATAAACTGATAAGATTTACTTCATCAAAATTAAAAACTTCTGCTCCTTAAAAAAACCTGTTAAGAGGATGAAAAGACAGCTACAGACTAGAAGAAAATATCTGCAAATCACATATATAACAAAAAGCAAGTACCTAATATACAGAAAAAATTCTTCAAACTCAACAACAGCTTTTTGCCTATTCTTTTTTTTTCTCAACTGAGGATATGTTTTTTATTGAGTTTTAGAGAGAGAAGAAGAGAAGAGAGAGAGAGGGGAGAAACACTGATGTGAGAGAGAAACATACACACCTCAGTGGGGGACTGAACCTGCACCCTAGGTCTGTGCCCTAATGGGGATCGAACCCGCATCCTTTTGGTGTATGGGACGATGCTCAACCAACTAAATCACTTGGCCAGGGCCTTTTGCTTATTCTTATCCATAAAAACCAGATGGGTAGCCAGCAGTTTTACTGGAGCCACTTGTGAAAATTCAGCCAAGGTTCTCATTCTTGCCACCTCTGCTGAAACCACCATGATCTGACCTGGAAATACAGCCTCAAAAAGTGCTGCCAGTGTTCGCATCAGTACACCGTTATAGGCTTCATGATGTTAGACTAAGTGACCTTTGAATGGGTCATAGAAGACATCTAGCAGACGAAAGAGTCAATGCTAGCCATGTCTTTGTACGCTAAACAACAACAAACTCAACAGTAAAAAAGAAACAATCCAAACAAAAAACAATCCACAGACAAAAGACATGAGAGACATTTCAACAAAGATAAATGGATGGCAAATAAAGACATGAAAGGATGTTTAACAACATAAGCCATTAGGGAAATGCAAAATAAAATCACAAGATACCACCTCACCTACTCACACTGCTCAAATAAAAAATATAGACAGTGCCAAGCGTCACTGAGGATTTGGAGAAAGTAGATTACTCGCACATTACTCTTGGAAATGCAAAAGGGTACAGCCACTTTGGAAAACGAGCCAGTAGTTGCACACATGGGCATTTATCCCAGAGAAATACAAGCTTATTTCTTTATGTTCACACACACACACACACACACACACACACACACACACACACACACTCTGTACATAAATGTTTATAGCAGTTTTATTCATTATAATACAAAACCAAAACAACCCAGGTGGCTTTCAACAGTGAATGAGTAAGCAACCTCTGGTAGCTCCGTGCCGTGAAACACTACTCAGCAAGAGGAGACTACTGATGTATGTAGCAACCTAGATGCATCTGCACAGAACTGTAAAACAAATTCTTCGAATGCTTGACATTTAAAATAAAGGAAAGAAGTCACTCAAATCAAATGGCACACTTTCAGGATTTTTGAAAACTTTCAGGATTCAATGGCATATACACAATGAAAATATTCCACTCTGTCACTGGGCCAAGATTTTGATGAATTGCTACATAATTCCTAATAATAAGAGCTGCGGAAGTGACCTTGTTAACTCAGACCAGTAAGTTTCATTTTCCTTTCTTAGCACTGATTTCTCAAGTTCTTTGTAAATGCTCACCCCTCCTGGAAACTTATGCTGATTCCCACTTCTCTTTTGTTGATGCCAGTCAAACTGGATTGGTACCTTTCTTCTGCAAAAAGCACATTCTCACTTGAACCGCTTTCTGTTTGTTCCAGGTGAGGCCCCAGACACGTGTGGGCACAAAGAACCTGCTACCTGTAGTTCCCGCGCCCCTCCCCCCACCAACTCCAAACCAATGAGGACCTCGCCTGGCACAATTTCTGTCCCTTTTCCTCTAGTGAGGATGTAGTCTGCTGCCCTTGGCCCGGTGTGAACAATCTCGGATGTCTGCAGGAACAATGAATGGAGTTTTCCTGTTTACCACCCCAATGTGTTTGGTCAGTCTAGACAAAGACCTCCGACTTGGGTCCCTGGTTCTCACTCCAGTTTCCTTCCAGGGTTGTAGCCTGTCCCTGAAGCCTATTTTTCAGTCAAAGCTCTGACCCCTTACACAGTTTCTAACTATTCCTCTGCGCAGTATTGCTTACATTGGCTCCTATGATTCTCTCTCTTCTACTTGTTGGCTAGTATCTGCACAAATAAAAAATCCTGCAACTGCCCTGGCTGGGTAGTTCAGTTAGTTGGATCATTCCAGGTGCTCCAGGGTTTCAGGTTTGAATCCTGGTCCCCGTGCATTGTGGGGTGGGGGGATCAGTCAGTGGGCGCATGGATGGGTGGAGCAGCGGGTTGACGTTCCTTTCTCTCTCTTTCTCTCCCATCCCTCTCTTCCTCTTCTGCAACCATGTCCTGACCCCTTGCTTTGAGACCTTCAGAGGCTGACCCCAAAATTATATTCTTTTTTTATTTTGTTTAAATATTTTATTTATTTATTTTTAGAGAGAGGAGAAGGGAAGGAGAAAGAGAGGGAGAAAAACATCAATGTGTGGTTGCCTCTCACATGGCCCCCACTAGGGACCTGGCCTGCAACCCAGGCATGTGCCCTGACTGGGAATCGAACTGGCGACCCTTTGGTTCTCAGCCCATGCTCAATCCACTGAGCTACACCAGCCAGGGCCCAAAATTATATTCTTTGCACACAATGATGGGGCTTCATGCCAGTTTTTTCCCCTTCATCCTGGTCTTCCTCATTCTAAGGTCCTTATTAGAAGGCCCTATCATGCAGACCTGAAAGCCTTGTTGTTACAATTATTTCCACACATATTATTCTTCCAATTTTAAGAACCTTAAACATAAAAGCTATGTCTAATTCATTTTCCCATTTTTCACAATACCTAGCACATTATTTGCATAGAGTAAATAAATAACAGACTGGTTAAAATATATAACAAATTAGAGGGTTTCTGAATATATTCATGAATTTCTATGGAAAAAAATTTGCATTCCCAGTCAAACAGGACAACTTGCTATGTCCAAATACACCTGGAGCTTGCTGGGCTCGCACCAACTTCCGTCCTACATGTACACTCAGGATTCACTCTAACCCTAGTGAACAGTAACCCCTGAGACAGAGCCCTGAATCTGCTTGCTCTGGTGGGTTGAAACATCACACATAGCTGGTTATGCAGAACAAATGATCACGAGGTCCTCAGATTCCAGCACTAAATCATCTACTCCTGCAGTCCTCTCACCTTAGGGTACCACCTGGGAAGCTTTTCAAAGGCAGGTTCCTTCAGTCCAGCTCCAAAAACTCTGATTCAGAAGGAATCAGTTCTACAGTATAAATCAGTATGCAGTGGTTATGATGTTGGCAGGCTCGGGGCAGACTTTGAAAAACATAGACTTGAGAAATAATCTTTTCACCAGCAGAAATTCCTGTCATTCCCTTCCTTCCTGGTATGCCATTTAGTCGTCTGAGAATCTGACCTCTAACACCTGATATATGGTCCCACGGCTGCCTAGCATGATCACCTGCCAAACCGCCCTGCTGACACCCCATCGAATCCAGTCCCACTCTCACCAGCCTGCCATCTCCTACAGCCTACCCATCGTTCATCTGGTCCTCACACATTCATCTTTGAATTGATCATGTACCAGATGTTTGGGCTACAAAGTTGAGCAAGGCCTGGATCCACCTTGAAAGAATGCAGCTTGATGAGGAAGACAGACACAAAAGCCAATCGGTACACTCAGTGTAGTGAGTACAAAGATAGCAGTATGTATAAAGAGCTAAGTGATCCACCTAACCCAGACTGGGAGGGAGAGCCTGTCAGAGGTTTCCTGAAGGACAGAATACCTGAGCTGGACTCCAAGGGTGAGCAGGAGTTGCCAATCCTCTCTCTTCCCCTTTCCCCTCTCTCTTTCTCTAAAGAGAAATCGCTTTAGAAAATCTGTAAGACTATATCTCTCTCACTCAAGAAACCATATCAGTTCTATCAACTCAGACAAATCAGGCTTACCAGCCTTAAAAATGTTGGCAAATCATCCATTATAGATAAACACTGTCTCACTTGTAGAAGGTAACAACAGCTGCAGTTGCGATCCTGAGGTCTCTCTGGAACATACTCTGCGGCTACTTCAGAACTCCTTCTTGGAACATGCGAAGATGGGGGACTATGAATACATACATGATTATACACCCTTTCTCCCAGGTTTTAACATTATTCACCTAACAAGAGGCATTTTTTTTCATTACACACTCAGATTCAAAAAGTGTTACTATGTGTTCACTACAGAATAATCCACCTAGTAAAGATAAAGAGCTTTTAAAAATCAGCCATAATTCCACAATTCAGAGATGACTGCTGATAGTGTTTAGGTGCATTTTCTTCCCATCCTGTCTTAATACAGGTTTTTAAAAAACAAATTGACCATAATTTTGGTTACTGCTTTCTGAAATATAATATAGTATGAGCACTTTTTCACATTATCAAAATTTTTTCAAAAGCATTTTAATGGATGCATCATTTAGACTTACCATCATTTACTGAGTGAGTATTTCCATAAAAGTTTAGCTATTTCCAATTTTTTCATAGTTAAAAATAATGCTGTGGTGAACATCTGAGTCTGTATTTTCATTTAAATTCTTAAGGCTGATTTTTTAAAAATGGAATTGCAAAATCAAAGGGTTCAAACATTTTTATATCCTCACACTATTATTAAGTTGACCCCTCAAAAGGTCGTATCAGTTTCTGCTGAGGCTGTTCCTCTTACTCTCTCATGTGATCCCCAAGTTAAAATTTGAGAGGGAGGTGGGAGCAGGAACCAGCACTTAGCAGTTTAAAATTTTATATAACTACAATGGAATCTCCTCAACAAATGGTGTTAGAACAACTGGATGTGCACATGCAAAAAAAAAACCCAAAAAACAAAAAACAAATCTAGACACAGACCATATGCTCTTCACAAGAATTAACTCAAAATGAATCACAGACCTAAAAGTAAAACGCAAAACTATGAAACTCCTAGAAGATAACATAGGAGGAAAAACTTGATGACCTGGGGTAAGGTGATGACTTTTTAGATATAACACCAAGGGATGATTCATGAAAGAAATACTCAAAAAGCTGGGCTTTATTAAAATAAAAAACTTCTTCTCTGTGAAAAACAATGGCCAGAGAATGAGAAGAAAATCCACAGACTGGGAGAAAATATTTGGAAAAGACACATTTGATAAAGGACTGCAAGCCAAAATATACAAAGAACTCTTAATGCTCAACATTAAGAAAACAAACAATCTGATTTTAAAATGGGCCAAAGACATGAAGAAAATATATAGATGGCAATTTAGCACGTGAAAAGATGTTTCACATCATGTCATCAAAGAAATGCAAATTAAAACAACAATAAGACACCACTGTATACCTATTACAAGGGTCAAAATCAGAAACACAATGACAACACCAAATGCTGGTGAGGATGTGGAAGAAAAGGAACCCTCATTCATTTCAAATGAGAATGCAAAATGGTACAGCCACTTTGGAAGACAGTTCTGCAGTTTCTTACAAACTAAACATGGGCTTAGTATATGATCTAACAAATGTTCTCCTTAATATTTGACTAAAGAAGCAGAAAACTGTGTACATGCTAAGACCTGCACAGGGATGGTTATAGCAGCTTTATTCATAACTGCCATGACCTGGAAGCAACCAAGATGCCCTTCAGTAGATGAATGGATAAGTAAACTGTGGTACATCCAGACAATAGAGTATTATTTAGTACTAAAAAGAAATGAGACTTCCAGTCAAGATGGAGGCATGGGTAATCAAGGCTAGTCTCCTTGCACAGCCACAGCAAAATTACAACTAAACTACAAAACACCTATCATTCAGAACTATCAGAAAATCGAGCTGAACAGAAGTCGGACAATTAAGGAATTAAAGAACCCACATTCATCCAGACATGTTGGAGGGACAGAGATGTGCAGAAGCAGAGACACTGAATGGGCTGGTCCAACACCCATATGTGATGGATAAAAATCTGTTGGGCTATCTCAGGAACAAGGGATCCTAGCCCCATACCAGACCATCCAGCCCAGGGTTCCAGTGCCAGGAAGACAAGTCCCCATAACTTCTGGCTGTAAAAACCACTGGGAGTTGGGGCAGTGGAAAGAACTATGGGATTCTCAGGCCTCTCTGCTTAAAGGACCTCACACTGCACACAGATTTTGCTGTGTATAATGTGCTCCCATGTATATTGCACACCCAGGTTTTTGGTCCAAACTTTCAGGAAAAAAATCTTTTGTTTTAACTTTTTATTTCAATTACTTACTTATTTATATTTAGGAAAAAACCCGATTATTGTATTCTGGGGTATTATTTTGCACATGGATACCATTATTGCTTTCTAGAGTTACACTTTTAATGCAGAAGCATAAATAAAAGAATTAAAAACATTTATATAGATACAGAATTAGTACTACCCATGTATAATGTGCATCCTATCTTTCCTCAAAAATCTGGGCAAAAAAGTGTGCATTATACACGGCAAAACACAATACTCAGACTCTCTCCCTCTGAGTTTCAGGACTGGGGCAGCAGCTTGAAGGACACCAGTGGCATACGGGGAGGAAAGGAAGTATCTGGCATCAGGGTGAAAGCTGGGGGGCAGTTTCCTCCCAGAAAGAATTGCTGGCAGAGGCCATTGTTCCTTTTCGGAGCCCTCTCCCACACAGAGCCATAGTGCAGCAGCAACACATCTGAGAGTCCATCAACCTGGTTCACATGGGTTGCTCCACCCTAGTAATTACCTAAGGCTTTGCCCCATCCAGTTTATGGGCCCACCCAAGCTGTTAACAGTGGCTTTTCCATACAAATGGCTTGGCTGGGTGCAGGTTTCAGACCTTCCTAAATCCCTTCAAACAACCAACAGGAAGCCCAGCCCCATACCTTTCACTAAGTGGCCCCAGGCCCAGCACTAGCAGCAGCCATCTTCTGAAGATCACTTTAGAGTTACACTAAGTGGCCCCAGATAGAACACAGGTGGGGGCTGACCTTGGCCTGCACCACTTAGAAAACTCCAGAGCCTGTGCATCCAGTGGACAGTTACAGTCAGAGCACCACCACTGAACCATATCCACAAGCCATGGAGGGAGGTGGTTGGTGGTCACTGGTCACATCCGGTCCAACCAGCTGACTAGCCTGGGTAAATCCCTCCTATTAACCAGCTGAAAGAGACCAAGGCTCAACTACAAGAGAAGTGAGTACTCATCCCACACAGAGAGCACCACTCAAGTACCCAGCTTTGGTAATAGGGGAGGCTGAACAACTGGACCCCACAGGATTCCTACTACATTAGGCTGTGCTACCAAGACAGGGAGTCAAAGCAGCTCTACCTAATACATAGAAACAAACACACGGAGGCTGCCAAAATGAGGACACAAAGAAACATGGCCCAAATGAAACAACAGAACAAAACTCCAGAAAAATAACTAAACAATATGGAGACAAGCAACCTATCAGATGCAGAGTTCAAAACATTGGTTATAAGGATGTTCAAGAAATTTAGTGGGTACTTCGATAATATAAAAATGATCAAATCAGAAATGAAAGATACACTAACTGAAATAAAGAACAACTTACAGGGCATCAACAGTGTAGTGGATGAAGCCAAGAATCAATTCCATGATTTGGAACATAAGGAAGCAAAAAACATCCAGTCAAAACAGCAAGAAGAAAAAGAACCCAAAAATGTGAGGATAGGGTAAAAAGCCTCTGGGACAACTTCAAACATTCTAACATTTGCAGCATAAGGGTGCCAAAAGGAGAAGAAAAAGAGCAAGAATTTGGAAACCTATTTGAAAAGATAATGAAAGAAAACTTCCCTAATTTGTGAAGGAAATTACAAGTCCAGGAAGCACAGAGAGTCCCAAGCAAGATGGACACAATGAGGCCCACACCAATACACATCATAATTAAATTATCAAAAGTTAAATATAAAGAGAGAATCTTAAAAGCAGCAAGAGAAAAGCAGAGAGTTACCTATAAAGGAGTTCCCATTAGATTGTCAGCTGATTTCTCAAAGAAACTTTGCAGGCTAGAAGGGACTGGCAAGAAGTATTCGAACCGGTGAAAAGCAAGGACCTACAACCTAGATTACTCTACCCAGTAAAGTTTTCATTTAGAATGGAGGGGCAGATAAAGTGCTTCCCAGACAAGGTAAAGTTAAAGGAGTTCATTATCACAAAGCCATTATTATATGAAATGTTAAAGGGACTTTTTTAAGAAAAAGAAGATCAATACTATGAACATTAAAATGTCAATAAATACATAACTCAACAACTAAATCTAAAAAACAAACTAAGCAAACAAGCAGAAGAGAGATAGAATCATAGACATAGAGAACATTTGGATGGTGCCAGGTGATGGGGGGCTTTGGGGGAGTGGGGAAAAGTTGAAAGGATTAAGAAGTACCAATTGGTAGGTATTAATATGCAGGGGATGTTAAGAACAGTATAGGAAATGGAGTTGCCAAAGAACTTATATGCATGACCCATGGACATGAACAAAGTCATAGAGGACTGCCAGAGATAATGGGGGTGCTGAGTGGTGGGGGGCAAAGGGGGAAATATTGGGACAACTGTAATAGCATAATCAATAAGATATAACTAAAAAGTGAGCTATTAAGTCATAAAAAGACACGGAGGAACTTTTCCTGAAAGCAGCCTGAGGTGACCTCTGGAAATGGTTCGCTATTCACTTGACCCAGAAAATCCCACAAAATCCCACAAAACATGAGGTTCAAATCTTCGTGTTCACTTTAAGAACACTCGTGAAACTGCCCAGGCCATCAAGGGTATGCACATCCGAAAAGCCACCACGTATCTGGTAGATGTCACTTTACAGAAGCAATGTGTGCCATTCCGTCGTTACAATGGTGGGGTGGGTAGGCGTGCCCAGGACAAACAGAGGGGCCGGACACAGGGTTGGTGGCCCAAAAAGAGTGCTGAGTTTTTGCTGCACCTGCTTAAAAGTGCAGAGAGTAAAGCTGAACTTAAGGGTGTAGACGTGGAGTCTCTGGTCCTCGAGCACATCCGGGTGAACAAAGCTCCCAGGATGCAGCGCAGAATTTACGGAGCTCAGGGGTGGGCGAACCCACACAGGAGCTCTCCCGGCCACACCGAGACGGTCCTTCCTGACAAAGAGCAGGTGCTCCCGAACCAGACGAGGAGGCTGCACGAAAGAGTGAGATGTCCCAGAAGGAACTGCAGAAACAAAACCTTATGGCCCGAGAGTAAATTCAGCATAAAATAAATACTAATAAAAGTAATATTTAAAAAAAGAAAAGAAAAGATAAAGGAACTTTAAATGTATATTATTAAGTGACAGCAGCCAATCTGAGAAGGCTACATACTCTCTGAGTCCAGCTACGTGACGTTCTGCCCCTAAGTGACATAGGGAGAGAGTAAAAATTCCAGTGGTTGGCAGGGGCTAGGTCTGGGTGGAGCCAGGGGAGCGGGGAGAGGGATGAGTAAGTAAAGCATAGACAATTTTTAGGGCACTTAAAATATTCCATACCACGCCATCATGTTGGATACATGTCACTAAACATTTGACCTAACCCATAGAATGTACAACACCATGAGTGAAACCTGTGTAAACCATGGACTTAGCGTGATGATAAAGCGTCAGTGTTCATTCATTGACTGTAACCAATGAATCACTCTGCTGGGGGAATGTTGATTATGGGGGAGGCCATGCATGTGTGGGGGCGGGGAGTATATGGGAAACCTCTGTACCTTTTGCTCAATTTTTCTGTGAGCCTAAACTATTCTAAAATTAAAGCCTTAATGAAAAGGGGAAGAAAGTATGTATCATCTCAAGCCCTTACCCACAAGGCCTTGTCAACTAAGGAAATGACATGGTTATTTATCAGGTTGGGATATGGATTACATAATGAACTGTGTTCATAAAGTTCTATTCTACCTAAGGACTGTTTATCTGTACTTAGAGGGTGGCATTAATAATAACTTATTGTGTTAAAAATGAAAAATTTGAGCTATAATTCACTTACAAAATTTACCCTTTCATAGTGTACAATTGAGTGCTTTTTGCACATTCACAAGGTTGCATGGCCACCATTTTCATCTGAATCTTGAACGTTTTCAATCCCCCACCCAAAGAAATCCTGTGTCCATAGCAGTCACTCCTCTTCCTCCTGCCCCCAGCCCCGGCAATCACTGATCTACTTTTTATCTCTATGGATTCGCCTAGTCGTTTATTAAGCATCCATTTGTGGAGTACCTTCTATGTGCCACACAATCTTCTGTATTCAAAGATGTGTAAGACCTCTATAGGAGATACTATAAGACTTCACAGAGAGGTGTTAAAGATCACCTAAATAAATAGAGAGATATGTCAAATTCATGGTTTAGAATTCACGATTCAGTAACAATGTCAATTTTCCTCCAAGTAATTTGCAGATTCACTACAATATCAATCAACACCTCAAAAGTTTTGTGGAATTTACACACTTAACATTTTTATGGATATACAAAAGGCCAACAAGAGCCAAGATACTTTTGAAGAGGAAGAATGAATTGTTGTTTTGGATATCAAGATCTATTATAAAGCTACAATAATTAAAACAGTGTGTTATTGACATAAGATAGACAAAAACCCAATAAACAGGAGAACCCAGCAGTGGACATCAGCTCCAGATGCAAGGCATCAGGATGCTCACAGAATTGGTTGATTTTGGTTGCAAATTAGATGAACAAATGAAGGCTACAATAAGTGAAATGAAGGAAAATGCACAGGGAACCAACAGTGATAGGAAGGAAACTGGGACTCAAATCAATGGAGTGGACTAGAAGGAAGAAAGAAACAACCAAACAGAAAAGAATGAAGAAACATGAATTCAAAAAATTGAGGAGAGGCTTAGGAACCTCCAGGACATCTTTAAACGTCCCAACATCCAAATTATAGGAGTACCAGAAGGGGAAGAGGAAGAGAAACAAGTGGAAAGCTATTTGAACAAATAATAAAGCAGAACTTCCCCAATCTGGCAAAGGAAATAGACTTTCAGGAAGTCCAGGAAGCTCAGAGAGTCCCAAAGAAGGTGGACCCAAGGAGGAACACACCAAGGCACATCATCATTAAGTTACCCAAGATTCAAATGAAGGAGAGAATTCTAGAGGTAGCAAGAGATAAAGGGACAGT
>PVKM010015908.1:0-27407 GCA_004027735.1 Carollia perspicillata | reverse complement strand
CTACTTTTGTTTTAGGTGTGGGCTTGGTGACAATGAACTCCTTGAACTTGATCTTATCTGAGAAGCACTTTATCTGCCCTTCCATTCTAAATGAAAGCTTTGCTGGATAGAGCAATCTTGGATGTAGGTCCTTGCCTTTCATGGCTTGGAATACTTCTTTCAAGCCCCTTCTTGCACATAAGGTCTCTTTTGAGAAATCAGCTGACAGTCTGATGGGAACTCCTTTGTAGGTGACTGTCCCCTTATCTTTTGCTGCTTCTAGGATTCTCTCCTTCATTTTAATCTTGGCTAATGTAATTATGATGTGCCTTGGTGTGTTCCTCCTTGGATCCACCTTCTTTGGGACTCTTTGAGCTTCCTGGACTTCCTGGAAGTCTATTTCCTTTGCCAGATTGGGGAAGTTCTCCTTTATTATTTGTTCAAATAATTTTTCCACTTGTTGCTCTTCCTCTTCCCCTTTTGGCACCCCTATAATTTGGATGTTGGAACATTTACCAATGTCCTGGAGGTTCCTAAGCCTCTCCTCATTTTTTTGAATTGTTTCTTCATTTTTTTCTGTTTGGTTGTTTGTTTCTTCCTTCTGGTGCAGTCCATTGATTTGAGTCCCAGTTTTCTTCCCATCACTATTGGTTCCCTGTGCATTTTCCATCATTTCACTTATCAATGCCTTCATTTGTTCATCTAATTTGCGACCAAAATCAACCAGTTCTGTGAGCATCCTGATCAGTGTTTTGAACTGTGCGTCTAATAGGTTGGCTATCTCTTGGTTGTTTAAAAGTATTGGCTCTGGGGCTCTGAGCTTTTCTTCTGTTTGAGTCATTTTTGGTCAGGTGGCACCTGTTATGTATGAGGGGTGGAGCCTTAGGTGTTCACCAGTGGGGGTCAACCCAGTCGCAGGGTCGTGACTCTAACTGTGGGGGCAGGGTCAGAGAGGGAACAATGGTGCCTGTTCCATGCTCTCTTGGATTTGTGTCCCCACTGCTGCCTCCCACACACAAACTGGGCCCCCCCTGGTGCTAATTCCCAGGTGGGTGGGCCTATGCATGCTCCAGGATCCTGCGAGTCTCTCCAACGACCTCTCCTGTGAGGCTGAGAGCCTCTCCTGGCACCTTTTCGATTGGTGTTTTTAGGCTTTATTTCCTGTCACTGAGGCCCTGGGCTGCATGCAGTCCGTCTAACTGCCCGCTCTTGCCTAGTTTATCTGTGCTCGCATGTGTGTCCATGGTTGGCCAACTGCCCTGCATGCCCTGCCTGCCCTGCATGCCCTGCTCACCCTGCTCGTCTCCTCCCCACGTCTGAGGTCTGCAAGCTCCACTCCCTCTATGCTCCCGGCACTCCAGGTGTGGGAGCCACTGCGTTTTCCTGCTGTGTTCCCTCTACGCCGGCTGCCGCCTCTGCTCCTCTTACCGGTCTGGTTGAATGGTTGTTGGACTTCCATAGTTCAATTTTTTGTGTTATAGTTGTGTTATTGCTTGTAAATATTTGTTGCCCTTAATCTTGGTTGTGAGAGAAGGTACAGTGTTTCCACCTATACTTCCATCTTGGCCGGAAGTCCTGTAGTCCTTAATTATGCTTTAAAATATTGGTATCAATTCCTGGTATAAAACACAAAGACATTTTTTGCTTTTGAAAAAATAATCAAATAATGGTAAGTTATTGTCAATAACATGTTTCTTTGGAACTCAAATAAGCGCATACCTACATAGTGAGCTAGCTAGGGGAAAAATCAGTTGAAAAAGAATGCTGTAAAGCTAAACGAAAATTTTACAAATCAATATAGATCATCCTGAAATGGAAAATATGAATTAATTATTACAAAGCAAGAATGTCTATCAAGTGAAGTAATCTATTAGAAGCTAATGTAGACCAATCAGATGCTATCTCTAATAGAATTGAATAATCAGATGCATAATCATTTTCCAATGAACAATCATACAATCAGTTGCCCTTTCTTGACCTTTCAGTTATGGTTAGAATATCATTGATAAAATCTTCATAAAACAATGCCAATTAAAATTGTATTTACAGAGGAGCTCTAAAAGAAGTCCCGATAGACAGCTGAAACAATTTGAGCAGAAACAGATAAATACCAATTGCATTGGGTTTTAACGAGGATTAAGATAATTATCCTTGCATTTGTATTGATTTCATTGTTCAATTTTTATACTTAGAAATTTCATACAATACTATTGACTTTTTTTCTGTTGACATGCAGTTCAATGATTTTTAGCATATGTATAGATTTGTGTAACCACCACCACAATCAAGATACAGAATAGTGTATTACAAAACAGAATTCACTTGTGGTATCTTTTTATAGTCACTTCCCTCTTTGACCCTACATCTAGCAACCTCTAATTCCCTAAAATTATATATATATATTTTCCTTTTGAAATGTCATACAAATGGAATCATACAGTATAAAACCTTCAGAAACTGGCTTTTTCACTAGCCTAATAGCTTTGGGATTCACCTAAGTTGTTGCATATACAGTAGGTCCTCCCTACCTGTGGTTTCACATTTAGCAGTTTCAATTTTCCCGGTTTCAATTTTCCCAGTTTCAGCTACCAACCCTTGACCAAGGTCCAAAAATATTAAATGGATAATTTCAGAAATAAATAATTCAAAACTTTTAAATCGTATAATGAAACCTCACAATGCCCCACTCCATTCTGCCCAGGATGTGAATCACCCCTGTGTCCAGCATATCCACACTGTATATTCTATACACCCATTGGTCACTGAGTAGCCACCTCAGTTATATGATCAACTATCTCGGTATCACAGTGTTTATGTCCAAGTAACCCTTATTTTCTTAATAACAGCCCAAACATGCCAGAGTAGAGATGCAAGAGTAGAAATGAATATGTTCTGACTCACAGCAATGTGTTGCACCAGAAGCATTGAGCCTACACAAAGACTTCAACAATGGATCCCTGAAACGAATCACTCCAAGACATTTACTGCAAGAGGCTGTTACACAGATTTAGGAACAGGACTGGCATTTTCTCATCTCACATTGCTACAAGAAGCAGAAGGGTGAGTACAGTACAATATAATATTTTGAGAGAGACAGAAAGAGACCACATTCACATAATTTTATTACAAGCTATTATTTTATTTTATTACTAATAATTGCTGTTAATCTCTCACTGCACCTAACAGACTTTATCATATGTATATATGCATAGGAAAAAAACATAGTTTAGTATATATAGGGTTTGGTACTATCTGTGGTATTAGGCATCCACTATGGGTCTTGGAAGGTAACTCCTCTCAACAAGGGGGTGCCCCTCTATCAGCAGTTTGTTCTTTTTTCTTGCCAATTAGCATCCCATTGTATGAATATGCACTGTTTGTTTATCTGTTCATTCACTGAAGGACATTTTGGTTCTTTTCAGTTATTTTTTGTTTTCTGCTTGCAAATATGAATAGAGCTGCTATAAACATTTTTGCATAGATACTTGCATGAACATTGGTTTTCAGTTCTCAAGGCTTTACAGCCAGGAGTGGGATTGCTGAGTCATATGGTAAGTGTGATATGTAACTTTATATGAAATTGCCCAAATGTTTTCAGAGTGGCTGTACCATTTTGTATTCCCACCAACAATAAATGGTCTCCACTTTCTCTTAATGCTTGCCAGTCCTTAATATACTCAATCTTTTTATATTTTAAATTTAGTCATTGTAAGAGTTGTAGAGTGGTAACTTATTTTAATTTGCCCTCCCCTAATGGCTAATGAGGTAGAACATACATTCTTTGCCATCATTGTATTTCTTTTTGCAAATGTTTGTTCAAGTATCCTGACCAATTTTTTTGTAGTTGATTTTTTACTGTATTTTCTCCATTACCATTTATCCTCCTTATACTTCCCCTTCCCCTCTCCCATGCAATCACCACACTGTAGTCCATGTCCATGGATCATTTCCTTTTTGCTCAATCCCTCCACCCCTAACCCCTACAACAGCTGTCATCCTGCTCTCCATCCATGAGTCTGTCTCTATTTTGCTTGTTAGCTCAGTTTGTTTATTAGATTCCACAAATGAGTGAAATCATATGGTGTTTGTCTTTCTCTGACTGGCTTATTTCACTTAGCATAATATTCTCCAGGTCCATCCATACTGCCACAAAGGGTAGAATTTTCTTCTTTTTACAGCCGAGTAGTACATTATGGGACATTTATACAATGGAATACTACTGACCAATTTTTAAATGTATAATTTATTTCCTGATTGTTGAATTTTGAGAGTTCTTCACACATTCTGAATATATTTCATTTGCTAGATGTGAAATTTGCAAATATTTGTAGCTTGCCTTCATTTTTTGTAAAGTGTCTTTCACATAGCAAGTTTTTAAGTTTCATAAAGTGTAATTTTTCTTTTTCTTTTATGAATCATGCTTTCAGTGTCATATTTAATACTCCATCTACTACCAAGCCACATAGAGTGTCTATTTCCTTGGAAAAGTTTTTTGGTTTTATGTTTTATATTCAGAACCATGATCCATTTTGAGTGAATCTTTGTATACGGCATGAGGTATAAGCTAAGGTTTATGTATTTTTTCCCATTCCTTTCACCCAAGTGTCTGTCCCTTTACCAACATCACAGTGTCTTGATCACCTTCAGGACAATAATGAGTCCTAAAATAAAGTTAATGTGACTCCTCCAAATCTATTTTATATCATCAGATTGATATAAATAAATATTTGAATAAATATATAAATGGAGAAGGACTAAACCTTTCTTACAGAAGAATTAAAAATAACATAGAGATGAGGGAAATATGAAATCACCATTAGAGCACCACAGTAACAATTGTGATAGGAAAGATTCATTGATAAGTGTTAAAATTGCCAGTCAACAAAATGTTAAGGAGAAACAAGACAGTTGCTTAATCTCTAGGTATCCTCCCAAAATATTTATGTTAATGTGGTGGTTTTTAACATATATTTTCAAATTGTTTGATACTCCTCTCTGGAAAACATAGAGATTCATTCTCCTCTCCTCAAGCATGACCTGGATTTAGTGACTTACTTATATCAAATAGAATATGGAAAGGTAAAATCATAATTTTACAGTGCAGAAACCTGGCAGACAGCACTTTACCTAAGTAATCATGATTAGCATCATGAGCAAAAGTCATGTTATATTAAGTATGTTTATACAATATAGAGAAAAGGCACTTTGCCCCTGGGATACGCTTTCCAAAAATGTATAACCTCAATCTAATCTCGAAACATCAGACAAACCCAATAGGTATAAAACATTGACCAGAACTCTTCCAAAGTGCCAAGGTCATGAAAGACAAAAGACAGAGAGACTGTCACAGATTAGACAGGACTATAGAAACATGATGACTAAATGCAACATAGTACCCTGTATTAAATGCAGGGAATGATTAAAACCATGAAAAAATGGTTTAAAAAACCTCACATATAAAATCTATACTTAATATCATTTTACCAATGTTAATTTCTTAGTATTGTGAATTATACCATGGTTATGTACATTGTTAACATTTGCAGAAGATTTATAAATGGTATAGTGAATTATCTGTACAATCTTTGCAACTCTTCTGTAAGCCTAAATTTACTTCAAAACAGAAAGTACAAAAACCATGCTTCCTTTTGTGTAGTTATAAATACCAAAGCATTAACCACCAACAAATACCATTATTTTTTAAAATAACTTCCTGTAAAGGAATTAGTACATAAAACAATCCTTTCCCCTCACAAAAACACCTACATTTTTCCATTTTTTTGCAGAATGGTGCCCAGCCACCTGAGCCACACAGGTCAGGGTTGTTCTCATTTTCCCATTTTTTATTGTCAGTAACTTCTAGTAGTGAATAAGAAGTCTGTATTGGGCCTATGTACTGCTGTTAGAAACTGTGTTGTATATTCTTGGAGTGGCCACATACTGCTTTTGTCATTGTTTTCTCAGTTTTGTTTCCTGAAAACACCACCACCATAATTTTACTTGCAGAAATCTGTCTCCCCCACTCTCAGTTCATTTTGCTTTGGATGGAGCTGTTTTAGGGCAGGTTTGAAGTTTAAGACTGGACCTTCAAAGAATTCCCAATGCTGGCTGCTAGTGATTGGTTGTAGAATAAGTAAATCCCTCTTTCTGGTTCAGTCAGAGCTAATCCTGAACATTTTTAAGTGCCTAGAAAAGTACTCTCTCTTCTTGTACTGAACTGTTATGATTGATATAATCTTAACCATGGAGTGTTTAGGACCCACAAGATGGAGATGAAATCAACACAGGAGAAAGCAGAGCCAAGAGAGAAGGAGAATGAAGAAATAGAAAGTCCTGATGACATTATTGAAGCTACCTCACTTAGTTATGTCTAAAGACTGTTTTTCTGAAAAACTGACCCCAGACTTTTCAGTTTTATGTGACGATAAATTCCTTCCTTAATTAACATTTTACAATTTGGAGTGAAATTAGATTTAGGCCATACCCAATTTGCATCCAACAGAAATTATCCAAAATTATAGATGTTGGATAAAATAAACCTGAGGTACATTTTCATGTCCTTTTTAGATAAGAGAAAAGTAAGTGATTTCTTTTGAACTGTCCTGGTTTATTCCATACCATTCCATTTACAGGTGAAATATAAAATGACAATTCATCTTGCCTTTCAGTTGCTCACAACATAGAAGATAAAAAAGAGCCCAAGGCACAAATCCTGGTAAAGAACAATGCAATAATCAATGTCATAAAATTAATAGATAACTATGTGTGCAATATTCAATAACTCAAGGGAATATATTGGGTAGCATCTAGAAATGAGCCCCCAAAAGACTTAGAAAGTTCAAAGTCAAGAATCTTTACAATCTCAGAGAGGATGTAAATAAACTTTACCTATATTTCTAGAACTAATTTAAAGAAGCCATTTAAATAGTATTTTCTAGAAGCAACACTTTCAGCAAACAAAACTGTGCCTCCATACTTGGTCTCCACTCATCTACTCAGCAGAAACTTCATGGATTAAGAAGAGTGTGTATATCTCATCAGGCTCCTTGTACAAACTATAACTTCAGTTCCATACAATTTCCGAAATACCATATTGAATTTATATTAACTCAGTAATTTAAAAGGTAAAAAGAATGGACTGACTCCATTCTTATGTGTTGAATCATTTTATGACACATTCAAAAGGAAAACCGTTCTTTTGAGAAGAGATCTCTAATTTGAGTATGCAGGATTAGCAGACCTTTGAAAAACATGCTAAGCATGATAAAATGACATCCATAGCATGAGGGTGACAGGATTTTAAAATCCAGAACCACTGGATTTCTGTTTAAATAGATCATTTTAGCTTTCTTTCAGTTTCCTATTCCTGACAAAACCCTTACCCCTCCCATCCTTCTTTACCCAAATGGTTCATAAATTAAGTTGCATGAAACTCTACATGGAGGATTTGCAAGGATGCAGTAAGAGGACTGGCAGATGTTCTTCAATTCACTCTGAGCAGGAAGGGCAAGTGGAAATGGCACTGGTGTGAATGACATTTGGAGTAATGGCCTGCCATTCTGCTGGCACTTTTAGTGTTAAGCAAGTGATCTGCAAAGTAAAGTGGATTCACAGTTAGAGTCAGCACCAGTGCACAGGTCGCCCATAAAAATAGAAGATTCCATTATTCTTCGGGCTCCCTAGAGGGAGCAAGGTCTCTAGCATCATTACCAGGACTAAATCTGACTTTTCTACCTCCCCTAATTTCCTCCTAGTAATTATAGGTCAAGCACTCTTTTGTAAATTATAAAACCTTTGTTCTTATCAAAAATGAATTGCTGAGGAAAAAATTATAAAAAGAGTCCAAGGAAAAAAATTTCAATTAGAAAACCAAGCTAATTTGGTATGACCAAAGACTGTCAGGCGTACTGACAGTGCTCTATTATGCAGTCATTTGGGCTCTTTCAAATTAGTTATGTTAATGTCCTGTGAGTGAATGTAACACTTGGATGGGACAAGATTTCTGCAATTAATTTCTGCAGTCAGTGGAGAGACAAGCAAATTTATTTTCCCCCTCTCTGGGAATTGGTAGTGGAGGGTGTGAGGTAGCGAAAGTGCATTTAGGAACAGAGTACAAGCTAAACACAAGCCCTAAATAAAGCAGAAACAATGGGAGCCAATGCCTCCTCATTCATTCAATTGACAATGTTTTGCAGCTTAAACCTGTTTTATTAATTATGTTTGACATTTCCTTAATTAGTTTCATTTACACCAAATCAATCCCTACTGCTGTATGGCATCATTTATCATTTTGAAAAATTTGCATACTGAGTGCTGACTTTTCCTACTTAATTATACATTAAAAGTGTCAAGCGCACTTGCTGCCTGGCATTATCTGCGGCAGAAAGGTTTGTGGCTGGACGGTGATGGTATTAATCATTAAGAGCCCCCAAGTGCTGCTGGGTAATATCTGGGGAGTAGAGTGGCTCTCATTTTAACGCTAGAGAGCAGAAGTGCTTTTGTAAAATGACCCAGAGCAAAAACAAAATAAATGACCTAAAACATCCGGTGTACTGTAATGCTTTGCTCTTTCAATAAAAATTTGCTTTAGTTGGAAAGGTTTACTATTAACTATTCATTTTCTGTATATTTAAGCACTATGAATTCAGTACTAGTAAATTTGTGGTCTCTGCTTGGACCTGAAGACAAGATATTTTAGTTGAATATATGATGGTGGCTTGGTAGTATACATTCCGATATATGCCAACTCAAATGTGTTATTTTACAAATGAAAGCTAGAAAATATAGTCTACCATTAATACAGTGATTGATGTTGCTCATTTCATTTCTACTTACAACTTTCAATGAATAAGCAACTATTTTTCACTGAACAACATGGAGCACAACTGAACACAGAATATGGCTGAAAAATGGAATACTGCAATAGAACTTCATTTGCATAGTCTAATAGTTATTTTTTAATATTATGGAATTTTCAATAATTAAAAAATTATAAGACTATAATTTCAGCACAAAGCATGACTGTGAGCCATGGCCATGAAAGAGTTAACAAGAACCTGTTTGTAAATTGAGTATCAACTCTGCCTTCTTCCTTCCTGCCTTCATGTCAGAACCTAAACTTAGTGCATTTAATATTCAAATTCATTTTCAAATGCTTGCCCATTAACATAATATATGCCACTTTGCAAGCCTGGTCAAAGAAATCTGTAACTAAATAATTTTCAAGTTCCCTTCATATCAGATGCATTATATGCAGTGTGAAATTATTTCCCCACTCTATCCCTTTGCTGAACAGCAGAAAACCAACACATAATATAGTAGATATTACTGCAAGTGCATTACATTATTTAGGAGCTACTATATATGCAGGAGAGTTTATAATGCTAATTTTAAGTAAGGGTTAATTGCATATTTTGTATATAATTATAAGGTTAATAAGCAATTGCAATATAGCATTACTTAAAACTTAGAAAAGAGGAATGTATATGTCGCAAATGTATGTATGCAAATATACATAATTCACTTATGCTTTCAGTTAAATATGTTTTGTCTAATGATTTCATCATTAAATGTACTTGTTTTTTCCTCACAGGAAAATAATTCAATAATAGAAAATATACATCTTATTTAATATTTAATTTTGGAAAACACCAAATTATCCATATATGTAATGACAATTCACTAAAATTTTAAAAATAAAGTTGAGCCAATTGTGCAATTTTTATATATCTTGTGTCTCCCAAGTTGTATATCTTTAAATCTATCCTTACAATGTTTCTTGACTTTCCAAGCTATGATCCTTAATTCTAGTTACAAATTTAAAGGGCAAAAAGCTTTTCTCATCTGGAAAAACTAATAAAACTTTGTAATAATAATGGTGATCATGATAATAAGAGATAGCATATTTTAACATCTACTGTTTCAGTTACTGTGCTATTTATATTTATTATGTTTATCCTCACAATAATCTGATGAGACAAATATGATTGCTCCACTAAGGCTAACAATTTTTTTAATTTATTGATTTTAGAGAGAGAGAGAGGAGGGGGGAGAGAGAGAAAGATCAATTTGTTTTTCCACTTATTTATGCATTGATCAGTTGCTTCTTATATGTGCCCTGACCGGAGATAGAACCCACAAGTTTGGCATGTCAGGATGATACTCTAAATAAGGCTAATAATTTTAAGTAACCCATCTAAGGCCACAGATCTAAGTGGCAAAGTTCAGGATCACAAACACATTGGCTTTCCAATGTCCATGTTCCCAGTGATTTTGCTGAACTGCATACATTCACAATATTCCACATACTTCTAGAGGCATGTGTGCTGTGGTAAGAAGGGATATCTTTTTTAATCTGATATACTTAAATCCAACTCTACCACTTATTAATTGTAAGATTTTGGGCAATTTACTTAAATTTTCTGGGCTTTTTTCTTATCTATAAATTGGGCTGAGTGTACTTACTTCTACAGTTGTTCGAAGGACTAAGTATGCATCGTTCATCTCATAGTACATAAGTGAAAAAAGTGACTTGTCCTGTTCCTATTAGATGTGAAATACTTGTTTATATTTGACCCTTTCATGAGACTTAGGCCCTCCTTTGTCACCTCTGTTCACCATAGTTCACCAAGAATATAGAACAAAATTGGACATATTCTAGGAACCCACAGTAGTCTATAGTGAGTCTATGTGTGATGGAAATGTTTTATAGTGCTGAGTACAGCAACCGATCCCTCTCATTGTCAAATAATCCTCTGCACCCTAGCCCTCACAATACACCCAGAATCTGTGTTTGGGAAAAAAGTTCTCTGCCTTTTCTCCACCACTCCTCCACTGCATTCTTACACTGGGTCCAAGGCCAGGGCATTTCTGGCGTTCCTGCACCTTTTGACTTGCTTAGGAGATACTGCTGTAATGGCAGAGGCTACTTTATGTTCATAATCTCATCATATCTATCTAAAAAAGTTAAACTGAAAGAGAAAATCAGGAGTTGACTGCAATTTTTCACAAACAGCATAGTCTATCATGTGTGTGTATGTGTGTATATATGTATACACACACACTATAGAATATAGTATATAGAATATATATATTAGTTTTAATATAACAGTTGATAACATGATCCAAAGTCAAAGACAAAATTTACCCAGAGTATTTAATATTTTCCAGCCTCTTGGAGGGTATTTGATATCGTCAACTTTAAAACTATAGAATTAGATTTTTTTTAGTACTAGATTTTATTACATATTTTTAACAGGAAAAAAAAAACTTCAATATGGGAATTGAAATTCAAATAATTACACATTGAAATAACCAAATGCATGCATGAGTCATATAAACATAAAGCTATTTATATATCCACCCCCCACAGCTTTATTTGCTTTATTCTATGGAGTAGCTCCAGACACATGTGGCCTTTCAAGGATACACCCCCCCCACACCAACACACACTCACACATACACACTACATCTCTAGTCTATATAGCTATCAAACTATAGCTACATAGCCATATGTACTCCACAGTTAAGAAATTTTCTTCTTGATAAAAAGTTAGCAAAACTCATTTACTTAGCTCTTACAGGATTCATTAACCTTTGTCTTCTTTTAAGAAATCAAGAACTATTCTAAAACTGACATTGTCATTAAAATCCAATAGGAAGTCACCATTTTTAAATTAAAGTCATTAGATAAGTTTTTCAAGAGTTAAAAAAAGATTAGAAAAAATTCAAATGAGAAAAATAATTTTGCTTTGGGTGTAAAAAAGCCCCAAGAGGAATTCCTCAAGTTTTGTTGGAAAGTACTCATTTGTGATCAGAATATCTATAAAATTTTAACCCAGAGCATTTTCAAGAATTTAACTCTTCCTTGCTTCAAAATGAAACAACTCTTCAATAACAATTATACAATTACCATATTATGCCATTACCAATTCTACAATTATCACATTATGCAACAAAGAAAAAATATATCGCACAACAGGCTAAAAATATATTTTCCAGTGACAGTTATATTAATATTTCATGATTCATTCATATTTCATTAATTTATAATTATATATTGGCATAATAATTATACTTCCACTACCATTAAAGAAAAGGTAATATTCCTAGTACTTATTTTTTGAAAGTAAAATTTTTTAGTTATTGAAATAAACCAACTATATAATTCTATATGTAAACTGACATTATTTTCTATTGTCCAAATGGTATCATATTTATTCTAGCACTTTGGTGAGATTTATCAATACCATAGCTTCTCAATGAGAAAAATGGCATGTGTAAGTGAGGAACACCTAAACCTAAGTATGGTTTGGTAGTCGTGGAAGTTTTAAAGAAAATGAAGTTAACTATAGCCATAGCTTCTTAACCACCATTCTCGTAACACACTAAACACGGCAATATTGGAAATGACTTTGGAATGTAATTTCTACTATTTTTCTTTCATATTTAGCAAGCCAGAAAATTATATAAACTCTGGCATCGTAATAATCATTCCCTACAATTAATTCTCTGTATTACTTTCACAGTATCCTATCTTGCTTCCTATTATCATCCTTTAATATTCCTGTAATTGCCTTCAAAGAAAATAACCTCTCTATTTTTATCTATATACCTACCATCAGATTAATTTTTTTGACATACCAGATGTTTCTCATCTCAGAAACAGACTAACTTTATATTTAGTTGCCAATTGTTGTATGTACCTGTCACGTAAAACCACTCTCCCTTAAATATCCCTCTGGTTTCTCCCATCTCTGAGGTTTTTAATATAGCTTTGTTCTAATTTGGAATACTTTGCCACTTGCTACCTGCATATCTAAATTTTACTATTGTGTTGTCCCTCAATTGAAAGTGATAGTACCTCTCTCTAGTTTCCTACAGCATTGCAAAACCACAGAATACTATTTAGATTTGCCCTAAGGCATTATTTTAATCATTTACTGTTTGTAAATTTCTTTCAAAAACTACATCTTAATTTTCATTAAGGTCATATTTTAATTTATTTTTCTTCACATTCACATAAATGTCTTGAGCACTGTCACTGATATTCATTTCCCTGTACCTTTGTCTGCACTGCAAGTTTATAGGGAGATAATACAAAGCTTATGAAAATTCCTGGTTCACAATCACATTCAAGAAAGTCTGTTAGAATATTAAATAAAACAAAATTACCCCTTTGACCTATAGTTTTTCACAAGAACAGATAAAATTAATATGTGCATGTTGAGAAAAATAAATATAGTGAGAGTATCATAAAATATTTAATCCTTTAAAGAACTTGACCTTTCAGTACATTTTTAAGGAATTTCATTTGGAATTCAAACAATACATTATAAGTTAATTTATGTAATTAAATATATAATTTTAATATTTTGAAAGTGGACCAAGCCTGCATTCAGCTCCTGAAATTAAATATTTTCAGTCACAAGAGAAAGCATGATATGACTTTTTTTTAGCAGGGGTGACTTGGAAGGTTAAAAGACAAAATCAGACACTTCCAAATAAAATATTTTCAAAAGATGCAATAGAAATCAAGAGCATAGTGCCACAATTAGGAAGTTTTTGAAGCACTTTAATGTCAAATTGTGTACTCAAATAGTTTAAGTGTCATCACTGCAGTTTATTTAATACAACTGAGCCTATTCCTAAATCCCTGTGTCTGCAAAAGCCAGGCAGAAGTAGTGAGCCACTAACTTTGTCTCCAGAGGTAAGATTAGCCTGAGACTTGATATCATGTACAATAGGCTTTGCAAAATAATGCTTTATGAGACAAGAAGCAGTCCAACATTACCCCAAATTTTTAAAAACTTAATGAGAGTTATTATGAAAGCAACATTTTTACAGAACTTTGTTTTTCCTGAATAAGTAATTCATTAAAATTATAATATTATAAAAGGAAAATGCATATGATAGCTTCTTTTGTTCAAGGGGGTTAACCTTCTTTATTCTCTAAATTTGATGTATGGAAAGAGATACAGGGAGTAAGAAGGAGAAAGAGAAAACAGAAGAAGAATATCAGTAACATTTTCATTACGTTTAATTAAAAAGTTATCATTGGCATGATAGCATTAAGATAAAAGTCACAGGTAAAAATATTTAAGGTAAAACATCAAGGATAACTTAACAATTGGAAATTCAAGTTTTTCCTTTCAGTGGGCATTAGTAAAGTTCATTTAAAATTCCGAACACTTTCTTACTCTTAGTGGGGACTCTTGTTTTCAGAAATAAAGAGTATCTGACTCAACAGGCCGAGAGAATAAAGAGAAGGCATTGATTTGCATAACTAAAAGTCACCAGTGTCCTGAAGACATCCATCTCCTTGGGCTTTTCCTCAGTTGCCTGTATTGTCAAGCAGATTCTTCCTAAGTAGTGACTAAGATTGTCAACAGTGGCTCTACTGGGCTTGACAGTATTCCCAATAAGACCGGCAAAAGTCTTAGAATTTTGACTGTTAGAATTTGCATTACATACTCAGTCCTGAATCAATCACAGTGGTGACTATTGGGCAGGTCTGAGTGATATGTCGGTCTGAAACCAGAGCTCTGAGTGATATGTCGGTCTGAAACCAACTCTTCTAAACCGTATGGATTCAGTTCAATCCACCAAAAGAAAGAGATGAGTCCTTTCTACCAGAAGAAGTGCTACTGAACAACAAAAACATCTTGTCTACTCTCTAAGGAAAAGAAGTTGACGTCAATAGTATAATAATATAAGGTGCTGGATAACTTTGTGTCACAAGAGAGAAAAAATAAAAATTAATTGTGGGAGACTGTGTTGATTATAAACACCTAATTGTGTAGTAAGAACATATAGCATTTCATAAAATATCTAAGACCATAATCATTTTTGAAGTATATTAAATACAATAATGGTATCTACAAGTTCCATATTATAACCTGGCTTGTGTATCAGTACCATAAATTTACAGTATCACAAAGTTCCAAATATAGTACAGGAATATTAATCAAAAAAAAGTGTAGACTAAAGTAATGGGGTCAAGAAAGCTGAGTAGATGGACACTGTATTCACCTCCTCCCATGAACACATAAAAATTACAACTAAATTATGGAACAATAAACCTAGATAATCACCTTCTAAAAACTAGCTAAAGAGAAGTCCTACAAGTAAGGTTATAAAGGAGCCACATCACGACAGGTAGACAAAGGTTTAATCTCCAAAATATATAAAGAACTCGCACAAATCTACTCTAAGAAGACAAGCAATCCAATTAAAAAATGGGCAACGGACTTGAATAGACGCTTCTCCAAAGAGGACACACAGAGGATCCATGAAAAGATGCTCAGTATCACTAGCTATCAGAAAGATGCAAATTAAAACTACAATGAGATACCACTTCACACCAGTCAGAATGGCCACCATAAACAAATCAACAAACAACAAGTGTTGGAGAGGTTGTGGAGAAAAGGGGACCCTAGAACACTGTTAGTGGGAGTACAGACTGGTACAACCACTATGGAAAACAGTATGGAATTTTTTCAGAAAACTAAAAATGGACATGCCTTTTGACCCAGCAATTCCACTGCTAGGTTTATACCCTAAGAACCCTGAAACACCAATCCAGAAGAACCTATGCACCCCAATGTTCATAGCAGCACAATTTACAATAGCCAAGTGCTGGAAGCAACCTAGGTGCTCATCAGTAAATGAATGGATCAAAAAACTATGGTACATGTACACAATGGAATTCTATGCAGCAGAAAGAAAGTAGGAGCTCCTACCCTATGCAACAGCATGGATGGAACTGGAAAGCATTGTGCTAAGTGAAATAAGCCTGATGGTGAAAGACAAATACCATATGATCTCACCTTTAACAGGAAGCTAAGCAACAAATCAAACAAGCAAGCAAAATATAACCAAAGACAGTGAAATAGAAAACAGGATGACAGTAACCAGAGGGGAGAGGGGAAGGAATTTCAGGGGAAAAGGGGAAGGGGTCACAGGAACAAATATAAAGGACACATGGACAAAAACTAAGAGGGGGTGGAAATGGGAGGGAGGAGGGGAGCACTAGGGGGGTGGACTGGGATGGGAGTAAAAGACAGAAAACTGTACTTGAACAACAGCTAAAATAAAAAATTTTTTAAAAAATACAGGTAGGAGGTGTGGCCACACAAAACGGGCTGGCTTCGCATTCGTGTGTGGCAGTTGAGAAGGGGGAGGAATATTTCAGCTGCCTTTGTTCCCCTTGAGGAGTGACGGGCCTCAGTCTCATGTCCCAGTCCCCAGCCGAGGATACCAGTGATGGAAGACAACCCCACATTAAAAAAAGCTGTGAAAATCAGTGGGGATTGAATCCTTCCTGGAAAGACAGAAGGTTGCTGGAATCCTGAGTGTCTTCTTAAAGAACCAATGCACAAACTCTCACTCATAGGTACTTACTTTGGGCTCTGGCAGAGGGACAGTGGCTCTATGGATGTCTTAGAATGCAGGAAGAGCCAGAATTACTTGACTTTGGTGCAAGGGTTGGAGGGATGGCTGCCAATGTCACTGCACTGAATCCTCCTCCTAAGGGGCTGACAGGCACCAGTTTTCCTGTGTGGAACCCTTTCCCCATCTACCATATGTGTGTCTACAGTAGCCTGGTGAACTCCGTTAGCTTCACTCTGACACCTCCCTGAGACACCATACTCAACTTACCCACCACACAAAGCTCTTCCAGTGGGAAACAGCCTGATCATGCTTTGCAATATTTCTTTTAAAAATTCTCAAGGAATTTCAGTCAAGTTCAGGAGCCCCAGAGAGGTACAGGGAGAGATGAGATTTGTGACTTCAGGAGTGAGGCTGGAAGGACAGCCACCAATCATCATCCTCACATATGGCTGAGCTCTATCTGTCCTATATCAAGCCCCCTCCCACTAACCAGATATGAACCTGCATTAGCCTGGTGAAATCCACTAGCTCTACTCCACAACTCCTCGAGACCCTGCCCCACCCAACTGGCTAATGCCCCAAGCTCTTTTGGCAGCAATCATCCTGGGCCTGCTTTTGAAAAACTTCACTCAAGCCTGGCAATGGGGAAGGGGACAGAGACATACAAGAATAAACTGAATTTTGTGGCTTCAGAGTGAGCGCTAAAGGGATAGTCACCATTATCCCTGTGTTGGGTCCTCTCCCAACATGGTCAAACCTGGTTTTCAATAGCATGAACTCCATTAGCTCCACCCTACCAACTCCCGGAGACCTTACCTCACCCAACTTGCATTTGTGCATTTGCATAAGGTTCTTTCAGCAGCTGACTTTGGTTGGGCCTTCTGCTGACCTGTCCCAGGCAAGGTATTGGTGGCAACTGGCCCAGAGCAGGCAGCTACCAACCAAAGATCACTTAGTGTCTCCTAACAGGTCACAGGCAACATCTGACATTGATCTGCACCAGAGTCCCTCCAAGAGGCCCCAGAAGCTGGTCACCAGATATGTTGACCAGCTTCAGACCACAGGAGAATATCACACAATTAGCTCCACAGGTGGCACACACGAAAGGAGGTCTTGGAAGGCACCAGACATTGCTAGGGCAAATACCTAATTTTTCACACTGTGGTTGTAGCCAATCCTCAGCCAACAGCCTGAGGAAAAACCCCACCCACTGATGTGCCAACAACAATCAAGTCTCAACAACAACATGAGGGTGCGCACAACTGACACAAGGGACACTCCTAGAACACCCAACTCAGGTGATCCAGGAGACTGTACCACTGGGCTCCACAGAACACCTACTATATAAGTACACCATGCCAAGATTGGGAAATGTAGCAGATCTGCCTAACACATAAAAACAAACATGGCAAGGCAGCCAAAATGAGAAACAAAGAAACATGCCCTAAATTTAAAAAAAAAAAAAAAACAGGAGAAATGTCTCGCAAAAGTGCTAAATGAAATGGAGGCAAGAAAATGCAGAGTGCAAAATACTGGTCATAAAAATGTTCAAGGAACTTAGCTAGAACTTCAACAAAGAGATGATAAACATAAAAAGAAGATAGAAATCATAAAAAGAACCAGTAAGAAAATAAAGAATACAATAACTGAAATGAAGAATTCAGTGGAAGGAAATAATAACAGATTAGATGAAGCAGGGATTAAGTCAGTAATTTGGAAGACAAGGTTGCAGAAAACATCCCATTAGAGCAGCAAAATTAAAAATAATTTTATAAAATGAGAATAGTCTAAGAGACCTCTAGGACAACATCAAATGTAACAGTATTTGCATCATAGAGGTATCAAAAGAAGAAGAAAGAGAGCAAGGGATTAAGAGTTTATTCGAAGAAATAATGACAGCCCTGGCCAGTGTAGCTCAGTTGGTAGGAGTGCCGTCCCATAACTGAATAGTTGCAGATTCAATTCCTACTCAGGGCACTTACCTAGGTTGGGGGTCTAATCCCTGGTTGGTATGTATGAGATGTAACCATTCAACATCTCTCTCTCACAGCAATGTTTCTCTCCCTCCCTTCTCTCCTTTTCTCTCTCTAAAAGAAATGATTTAAAAAATGTCCTTGGGTAAGGATTTAAAAAAAGAAATAATGATGAAAAACTTCCCTAATCCAGCAGAGGACATACATATACAAATCCAGGAAGGACACAGAGTCCCAAACAAGATAAAGATGCCCACATCAAGACACATCATAATTAAAATGGCAAAGGTTAAAGTCAAGGATATAATTTTAAAAGTAGAAAGGAAAAGTTAATTACTTACAAGGGAGCTCCCATAAGGCTGTCAATTGATTTCTCAACAGAGACTTTTCAGGACAGAAAATATGTGCAAATGATAAATCTGACAAGATGTTACTATTCAATGAAATTAAAGCAGTAATCAAAAACTCCCAGCAAACAATAGTGCTGGACCAGATAGCTTCACAAGTAAATTTTACCAAACTTTCAAAAAAGAATTAATACCTATCCTCTCAAACTATTTCAAAAAATTCAAGAGGAGAGAAGGCTCCCAACCTAATTGTACAAGGTCAGCATTACTCTGATCCAAAACCAACAGATATTTTTAAAAACTTAAAGGTCAATATCCCTGGTAAACATAGATGTAAAAATCCTCAACACAATATTAGCAAATCCAATTTAACAATACATTAAGAATATCATACACAATGCTCAAGTGGGGTTTATTCCTGGGATGCAAGGTTGTTTCAGTAATAGGAAATCACTTAACATGATACATTGTATAAAGAAAATGAAAGATACAAGTTATATGACCACATCAATAAATGGAGAAAAAATATTTGACAAAATCCAGCACCTATTTATGATAAAAACTCTTAGCAAAGTAGGAATAGAGGGAACATAAGTCAATGTCTTAGTTTTCTCATAATATTATTATTGTCAATGTGAGGACTGAGTTAATATACTTCTTGTACATCTACATCATGGCTGTTGTTTACATTATTTTTCTAGTAATTTAAGAAATAGTTTGGTCACACAGTCCTTTTGGACAGAGTACAGTATACAGTATAGTGGGAAGAGCATGGTTTGGGAGTTTTTAACTCTATTACTGGCTATATGACTTGGAGTAACTTGTATAAGATCTCTTAGCCTCTATTTCTTTATCTATGAAATAATTATAACAAACTTTTCTGCCATACCTATTAGGAAAAGTCATGATAAATTATCCAAAATATCAAGTATAACTAACCAAAATTTATTGAGCACTTACTATGTACCAAGCACCGACCTAAGGAGTTTAATATATTGACTTATTCGATCCTCACAAGAATACTATGGGGTATGTACTATCATTGTCTCTGTTTTATAGAAAAGGTAACTGAGACACAAATCATCTTCCTCAGTCACCACAACTAGTAAGTGATAGAGCAGGCTCTCAATGCAAATTCAAACACCATATAATATAACCTCTCAAAGTTTGCAAAATTGTGAGTGTTCAAGTAAGCGGCACCTATGATTGTCATCTGGATCATCACACATATTGATTATCATTATCCAATACTTGTTCAGAAGTACTGGTGAAAAAAGTACAGTGTATGATAAACCAATTTACTCACATATATTTAGAATCATGTGATAGCTAAAATATTTATTACAAATTTGATAGTAATGCACATGAATTTTTCTTGATTTTTCGGTAGAATGTTATTTCAACAGTACTGTTTAAGAACACATTTTCAAATGTTTAATCAGTTTTTTAAAGCTTTTCTTTAATAAAGTATTGCAGATTTGATTAATAATTTGTAAAGATCAAAATAATCAGAGACCAAAGAGCATTTACTCTCTAATGGTTCATTTACTTTAAATGGATTAAATTAATAGGCAGTATTCCTTGCATTGGGGGGAAAAAGTTTTATGTTTCTAGAATTTGTCATTTTAAATCTTAAGAAGAGATTATTTTAACAGAACAGAAGCAGTTTTTTTAGGTAGTCATTTATACTCAGTCATGGTTTGGAGGGTAATTAACACAACCATCAACTCAAGTATTCATCTCTTTCCTAATGAGACCATTTAAGTTCTATTCTCTTAGCAAATTTCTATTACACATAATACAGTGTCATCAACTAGCAGTCACCATGTTTGATAGTTCCCCAGGCCTTATTCATCTTTAACTGAAAGTTTGGACCCTTTTATCGTATTTTAATAAAGAAAAATATCTCCATTTTGTATGCATTTCTTTTTGAAATCATCTTGACTCAATGTGACTTGAATCTCATAGAATTGGTGACTATTTCAAAGTAATCACTGGATAAAGTTATCTTGGATAGTTACCCCAACAAAGATTCTAATCGATTATTGCTTTATAACCATACATTATCACGAGCTGCTTTTCCTTTAGAAGTTATAAAAATAATAATTGTTCCAGAGTCATCCAAGTTACTGTAGTTATTAAAGTTGAGAATTACATAGCCATGTGTTTTCACGCTAAATTAAAATCACTTGTAAGAATGACTTAAGATTCCTTTGTTTTAATTTTATTTTAATAACTGTAAACTTTATAAGATATGTTGTAGTTGTTCAGTAACTCTTTAGAAAATGATGTATGAACCAACCCAGAAGTATTAATAGACCATTATTTTTCATTTATAACTTGTTAGCTAAATATTAAATTTAGATTATAGATGTTAAATTATTGGATAGTAGATATTAGGTAAAAATGGCATTTGAGCAAATATTATTCCCCAAATGGAAAATACTGATGGAAACATAAATCAGTATAGTAAATTTCATATTCTTAGAGGTCAGAATCTATGTAAGCTAAAGTTAATCATAGGATGGCTTAAAGAGTCCCTAAAGTAATTTTAATCCTCCTTAACTAGAACTATTTTCCTTCTATTTTGAGCAAAAATTTTGTAACAAAATTATCTTAAGGAGAAAGGAGAAAAAAGTTTTAATATTTGTCCTAATCAGTTTGAACTCTCCCTTCCTGTTCACATACTCACAAACAAATAAGATCTTTTTCATATCTTAAATTTCATCCTAGAAAGTTACTTCTTATTAATACTTTAAGCATAAAATAGAACATATTAAACTTTGTATTTATAAGCCTTTTTTTTTTTTTTGCTAGCTGTTTTGTTGGCACTAAAGTTAAAGAAGCTAATGCCAAATTCTCCAAGTTAAAGCAGCTGGTGCAGATTGCCATTTTTCCTATTTGAATTTAATTTTGCTACTAAGAGGTATATGCTACTAAAATCAAAATTGATGAATACTAGAAGCTTCAAATAAAATTGTGAATCCAGGAGTGCCTGTCTGGTAACACCAGCACACCTCAGTGGCACACATAGAGGCTGTGATACGTACACAGGCCCTGCATTCTGCCTCAATCATTCTTTTCATAGCACAATTTGTGGGTTTCTGTGAAATGCAGCTATTGGTAGTTATGCCTGTACTCAAATGAAGTGATATTGAATTTCTATTATGCAAGTGCCTTGGAAACCTCACAGCTCTCCATAAAGATTTTATTCACACAGCAGATTTGTTGTGACTTAGATAGTTTCAGACAATTTTAGATTTGAATGGACATGGCAGGATCTGACAGTATAAAAGAAATATCAGGAGAAAGAAACATGTAGAACCAAATGATATATTAAGCAACCTACAGAACAAAGCAAAGAGAAAGTCTGCGATTGTAGTAAACAAAACCAGGAAGTATGTCTGTGAAGGACCTCTCATGGGGACTAATCTTTTTATATTGCATAAATGAGTTGGTGATGGAACTTGTCAACTCTTTTCCTTTCACAAATTAAGTTTTGATAAAGCCTTGTTCCTTATATAACCTTCATATTTTTGAAATAAATTGTTCATAAAGAGATGCATTCTAGTCTTCACATATTTTACAACAGTCTAGGTCACATATACAAAATGGAAAATAAACACAATTGCAAACAAACATTCCTCAACTGAAATTGGAAGATTTAATTTAAAAAAGAAGAGTAATATTTAATGAAAATAGAAAATGTGGGATTCAAGGGTTGGTGAATCAATTCATGGAAAAGCAGGGGAGAGATATGTTAATATATTTTTGGCAAAAATGAATATAATATGAAGTTTCTTTCATTATTGAGAGCACACAATGAATCAGGCATAATTTAGGGACTGAAAATATAACACTGAACAATGCAGAAAATATCCCTTATGTTATGGATTTTATTTACTAACAAGAGAAAGAGTTAATAAAGTAAAAAAATTAAAGAGTAAATTGAGCTAGTAATAAATCCTATGAGGAATATAAAAGAGGCTGGTGGGGTAGAATCTACTTGCAGCAGTGGCTCGGCGTCAGGAGGCAGCTACTGTATCTTTGGTGACTAGGGAAAGCCTCACAAAGAGGTGACATGAGTTGAGACATGAATTGGCTCTGGGAGTGGGAGATAGGCAGAGAAGCGCAGAGTGGAAAAAATTGGGACACAGAATAACAATAAAAAATGGTTAAAAGTTTTTAAAAAGGTAGGCACCTGAAGGCTGGTGAACAGAACATTCTATATTGACAAACAGCAAATGAAAAGTCCTTCAGCTCATATTCCTATCAGATGCTATTTCTTCAGACCACACATATTTATATTACTTTAAAAATAATTCCTGGATCACATGGAAGTTATTCAAAAAATTAAAAATAAAACTACACATTATCCAGCAATTCCCCTTCTAAGGACACATCCAAAGGCGAGGATATCTTCCTCGTGAAGAGCTGTCTGCGCCCCCATGTTCACTGTGGCATTTCTCACAATAGCTGAGGTAAAGAAACAACCTGATTCTGTCGATGGATGAATGAATAAAAAAAGTTTTTGATGCACACACACGTAATGGAGCATTATTCAGTCTTAAAAAAGAAGTCCCACCATTTAAGACTATATGGATGAACATAGAAAGCATTATACTAAGAGAAATACACCAGACCCAGACAAATGCTGCATCACTGTGGTATCACTTACATGTGTAATCTAAAAGAAAAAGTTAACCTCATCAAAAAGATAGTAGAATGTTAATTTGGAATTGGAGAAATAGGGAGTATTAGTAAAAGGGTATGAACTTTCAGTGAAAAGGTGAATGAGGTCTGATGATCTAATGTGTAAGCACAGTGACTATTTTTTATAATGTCATATTATATAGAAGACATTTGCTAAAAGACTAGAACTTAGTATTCTCACAAAGAAAGTAAATATTTGAGGTGATGAGTGTGTTAATTTAGTAAATTATGGGAGTTACTTCATAATGTGTACATATATCGAATCATTTTGTATACTTTAAATATATTACAATTTTATTTACCAATTGTACTTCAATAAAGCTACAGTAACATAAATGTACATATGAGCACATATACAAAAATATTTTACCTTTGGAAGAAATGTTAGATAGAAACCAAGGGAAAAAGAGGAGAGGAACAGAAAGGAAAATATTGATACCTAGTAGCTACACTATAGAAAGTCAAAACATAGTTTTTGCAATGATATTAAAAACTGGATCTACCAAAGCAAAAATAGATAGATAGTACATTTAATTGTGTACTTTTAGAAGTTTTAGTTCTGGTTCCAAATCAATCAAACAATTGATTTACCATAGTCATTCTCTATATTTACAAATAATATTAATGCGTTTGATTTCTATGAGCATCTATTTTATGTAAATTACTTAACATAACCAAAACAACACATGAGTTCTACAGAAATCTTCTAAGAACCATAGTCTTAGCTACCTACTCTCTCTATTCCTCTCCAGCCCAACTTTCCCAAATTTCCTATGATGCCCTCAGCTCTCTCATGTTGCAAAGAAGAACTATATGTTTTAATTTATATACTTAGATGTTAGTGATTTTCATGTTTGAAAACAAAGTGAGAGGAAAGGTAATTGTCAATACAAAGTTGCATATGTCTACATATGGTATTTCAATCACCCAGTAACCATGGTGAAATTATTTTAAGGAAAATATCATATTACTATCCCTCAAATAATACTATTAATCAATCACTATGTAAACTTGTCTTTGAGTATAAATATGGGATGAATTTTGATCCAGAAATTTTCAGATAGTCATTATCCACCTGGAGAACCTCTAGAATACCCACTTTTGCAGCTAAATTCAAATGTGAATTAAATGAATCTATAATATGTATTTAAAGTTTTCCTGGAAGTCACCTTTATAGTCCAGGAATTGTCAAAACTTTAATTGTTTGTAATCTTTTTGAAGGCAAAGACAACACCTGTCCCAATCATGTCTTATATTTTCTACTAACACAGAACTTGGAATTGTCAAAGAAAAACTGTACTGGATGAATTAAATAGGAAAGGAAGATCTTTTTTATTACTACTGCAATAGGAAAGAGAGATTGAACTCAATTCTGCTGAAACAGAAGGTGGGAGAGATTTTAACTACTGGAGTAAGCCAGTGGAAAAGTACTGGAGGATATTAGTGGGGGGAGGTGTTAATGTGATTAGGCCATTGGGTGTGATAATGCATTTATCAAAGTCAGGCTCCTATCCATTCACTCAGACTGGAAGATAGGGATGCTGTCTTTCTTAATGATTATATGTCAAAGAGATGGTTGCCAGGTCCTTGAGAAAGACATTCCTGAGCTGTAAAAGTGGCAAGAGATGGGAAGATTTATGTATCAAGGCACAGAGAAAGAATTTACAATTGAAAGTTTTCTAAAGTGAATGCTCTCCAAAAAGGGAGGTCAGGGATCTATAGTCAGGAAGAAAACTGTGTAAAGTTTATTAAGACTGAGGGCAAATCTTAAGGCCATCTTGGTCATAATGTAGTACTTGCTCAATAAATATTTGTTTTTGTTGAACCAATAATATCTCAGGAGTTTAGCAGACTATGAAATCTTTCAACCACAACATTCCTGAATAATTCACTATGAAATAAATGTACCCCTTAGATATTAATTCCAGAAAACCTAAATCTAAAGCTTTCACCTAATTTTATTTCTACATATTATGAAGGGGACCCCCCCAAAAAATGGAATTATCTTCTGGACCAGTGGGCTTCTTGTAGTACAGGTTTCCCTTCTAGGTGAGTGTTCTAGGTACCTGTTTATCTCAGTGTACCAGCTGGGGATATTGTGAGAAGCTGCATTCAGCTTCAGTAAATGTTTTAAGACTTTCATTGAGTTTGCCTATTTCATGATGGGTGATTTATGAGTGCACCTGCCCACACCATGCTAAGTGTTCATCAGTTTTTGACCAAAAACAGCATGACCCCCATACCCCATCCTCTATTCACCTGATTTTGCCCTGAGCAACTTTATTTTTGTTTGTTTCCCTGGATGAAAAATATCCTCAAAGGGAAACATTTTGCTGATATAGAGGTGAAACAAAAAACAGCACAAGCACTAAAAGGCATCAAAATTGATGAGTTCAAAAACTATTTTCAACAGAGAAAGAAACTTCTCAATAGGTATATTGCATCAAATGAAGAGTACTTTGAAGGTGACTGAAGTTTAAATATGTAAGAATAAATACACAATTTTTATGAACTCTAGGGTTTTTTGGGTCCCCCCTCATGTAATACTTGGCATATAGTATATACTGATGGCAATTAATATGGTAAAATAT
Source organism: Carollia perspicillata (assembly GCA_004027735.1). Classification (NCBI taxonomy): domain Eukaryota; kingdom Metazoa; phylum Chordata; class Mammalia; order Chiroptera; family Phyllostomidae; genus Carollia; species Carollia perspicillata. The sequence goes on along the minus strand of PVKM010015908.1, from coordinate 1,412 downwards.
AATACATACACCGTGTCAGAAGCTCAAACTTTGGGGGTTTGTGCTAAATGCTTGTGTGTATTTAGACCATATATTTTTCCTTGTCTTACTTTGTTAATTTTGGTGGGCAGGAAGTTGGGCATTCAGTTATGAGATGTTTTAGACTAGAATGACTTTAATTCTCATTTGAAATAAATTATTTTCAATGAACGCTAATGGAGAGGAAAAAACTGACTTTATTAAAGTGATCACTCAAACCAAGAGTATTTTATTTGCCCTTCTCCACTGAGAAGTATGCCCAATTAATTAATTAAATCTGAAATGATCAAACAGAGTATACTGTCCAGGGTTTAGACAGTCAGAAAAGAAAGTAATTTTCATTTTCTGCTTAAAATATTCGAAAATAGATGTCTATTTTGGAATGTTATGACCCCTTGCAATCTCAATTCAAAATTCCTCGCCCTTGTCACAGGACAGGGAAAGTGCCTCAAAGAGCCCTAACAGCAATTTAAAGTTGCTTTCCTGCCTGGTTCTATGGAGCAGGACCCTGTGTGCCAGGATCTTCAAGCACTACCCTCCCAGTAGTGCATCTGAGGAGAAATTATGGTAATCTTAAAATCCTATTGATGATGCGCAAAGACATTTCATCAACTGAAAAAAGAAATTACGATTAAAGTGCAGTTTTTTGGGTTTGTTTGGGTTTTTTTTAACTGAGAGGAACTCAGGTTTATGTGAATAGGTCTCACGCGGGGAGTCTTTTGAAGCTAGGGACTTCAAAGCAGATCACAGACTTCCACTGGGTTAATCACTTAATGCAAGAGTGGGGAGATGGAATTACTACCATTCAGTCAAGCTAAATTTATCTCTTTCTTTTTCTCAGAGAGAGCAAAAAATGTCCATCTTTTAGTTCCCGACAGTTCACCAGTTAAACACATGTTTGTGAGATTGCTTTGCTGGCAAGCTTTTTTATGTAAATCTCAATAAAAAGAAGTTCCAAACAGCTACCAGTGGCATTTGATACAGCACTTCATTCAGGAGGCACCATCCTTCCCTTCGCTGTAATTCATAGGTTTTGACCATTAAAACATGCCTATTCAACATATAACAGACTACAAAAAATAGCAGCAAGATGATATAAAGTTAGGACAGGAAGAGTCAGGCTCTCTAAGAACAATAAGAAAAGAGCTTTGTATACTGATTAAAGTTGTTTAAAATTAGTGAAAATCATTTAGAATGCCTAGAAACTAGTAGGTGACAGAAGGGGTGGGTATTATTTCCATAAAACATACATACCATGGTCATCAATATCTGTAAAAAAATCACATAAAGTGACTAGAAATGAATATGTAGAAAATCAGTAAGCCTGTGAAAAATAAAATAATATCTCTCAAGTTCATAGTTTGGTGAAATATTAATAGTAATAATAATAATAA